>JASAMX010018934.1:0-48310 GCA_030248175.1 Microlaimidae sp. YZB2_3 | reverse complement strand
AGAATAGAACAGGAAAAAGGGGCGATTTTTCCCCGGGCGTATGTTTAGACAGAAAAGATCTAGACTAAAGATAAATTCTATCAGGGTGAAAATAGATAAGTGGTAAAGTAACCACTCGTTTTCTGAGAAAATATCACGTGCAAAGAAACACATGACGCAACTAAATAATAATTGGTTACATAACCGCTGAAAACTTTTTTAAAATTTTTTTCGCTCCTGGGTTGATTGTTTATTTCTTCCTGGCGGAGAGCGGTTACGCCCTTAATTTCAGCCTGGAAGACTTTAGCTATAGTCTGAGATGGATATTATAGGGACTATAGGAAATTTGCATTTGGTTTGGGTAGCTGCTCACTGAATAAAAATTTCTACCATATGATATTGATTTGTTTATACATTGATCTAGTTACACAGCATTAATGTATTTTTTTAGTCTGATGAAATGTCAATTGAAAAAATAATACTCACAGCAATCTTTGACAAGCGCGAAATCGCCACTGTTTCAATTAGAAGGCTATATTTGTAAGAAACAACTCTAAATTTAAAAAAGTGGCGATTTCGCGCTTGTCAAAGATTGCTGTGAGTATGATTTTTTCAATTGACATTTCATCAGACTAAAAAAATGCAACAATGCTGTGTGATTAGATCAATGTATAAACAAATCATTATCATATGGTCGAAATTTTTATTCAGTGAGCAGCTGCCCAAACCAAATGCAAATTTCCTATAGTCCACATATGTAAATCCACATCTTTTCTATCTAAACATACGCCCAGGGAAAAACCGCCCCTTTTTCCTGCTCTATTCTTAGAGCATTTTTCAAGGCTACTCACTTTTATTGAATTATATTTAAAAAATAGTGCAATAAACTATAGTTTTAGCTGCCCAACACATGTTTATAATCATTCCGTTGCCGAGATATACTTTTTAACAGTTTTAATATTATCAATAAAACACATATTATTTATCAAATAAAAAGTAGTTCCTAAGAATTATTGCGCATTCTACGATTTCCAAAGAACCCATGTTTTTTTATCAATTTGTAACGAAGGAGGAATACTGGTATTAAGATATAAGTGTTTAAAAAAATAATATATTAATAATAAAGAGCAGAAGAACATAATACTAAATTTACCCACGTTCTTTAATTATAGCTTGCGCCCTGTCGTGGGGCTTAGTCTCCGTATGGCGCTCTTGTATTTATAATAAAAATAAAAAATAATAATAATAAAAGATGGATTTAAATTACATAATTTACCCACTTTGCTTAATTATAGTTAGTGCGGTGCAGTGGCGTTCCAGACAAAGTTTACGTACGCTTTTTAAATATAGTTAGCGCGATGGCGTGCGCCAATGATTGCAATTATAATTTTTAAAGTAAAAATAATAATAATAAGAAGATGATGAACATGAATTACAAAATTTACCCACGTTCTCTAAGTATAGTTGGCGCGGTGCCGTGGGTTAAATTGCAGTGTGGCACCCCCGCACCACCGATGATTGGAATTATATTTTTTGAAATATAAATAATAATAAGAAGAAAAAGATGATAAACATAAATTACAAAATTTACCAGGTGCTCTAGTTATAGTTGTCGCGGTGCCGTGGGGCTAAATCGCAGTGGGCGCTCCCGCGCCACCGATGATTGCAATTATTTTTTTGGAATAAAAAAATTAGAAGAAGAAGATGATGAACATAAATTACAAATTTTATCCAGATTCTCTGATTATAGTTGGTGCGGTACCGCAGGGTTAAATCGCCGCGTGAACGATGAAAGAATATTGATTTTAAGATAATGAGCGTTAGAATTATAATAATAAATAGAAGAAGATGAACATAAATTACAAAAAATTTTCCCAACGTTCTCTAATTATAGTGTGCACGGTGCTGTGGGGCTAAACCGCCGCGTGGCGTTCCCGCGCCACCGATGCTTATTATTATTTTTTAATAAAACTTTGAATCAGGGAAGAGCGCGGAGCGCTCTTTCCCTTATATTAAATGGGTTAAGTCACTGCGCGGTTAACCGTTGTTGATGGCGTCATCGAAATCAACAAAACCTTTAATAGTTTTTTAGCCAATTAAAAATCTAAACATTTTACATAACTAAAATATTACCCATATTTTTCTGATATTAAAAACCTAAAAACTTTTGCTAAACATACCTGAATTTCATACTAATAAGCTTAATTTGCTTAACTTTTTTTTGTTTTTTTTTTTTTTTTTTGGGTCCCCCAAAAATTTTTTCCTGTGGTAAATATTTGGAGCTGATTTTTTGCACGTAGATGCTAAATTGCCCCCTCACCTGAATTTTATTCTCGAATATGCTCTATTGCCCGTAGTTAAACCTCTGTTCATGTGAAAAACGACCAGTTTTTTTCTAAGTTACGCATTAGGTACTGGGGTACTTGTGTGACACTTTTTTTCCTTACTGAATTACATATTAAGTAACTTCATTCAGTAATACACATTCTCTTGTGGTTATTTTTTTGGTTTAAATTATAATTCCTTACCTTTTTATAAAAATTACTAATTTTCAACGGGAAGAGCGAAAAAATATCCTTACCACTAATTAGCAGCCATATGGCAACAATAAAAATATTTAAAAAAATAAAATGAAATAAATCTTGGGTGACGTGTGAGCGCTGCGGGGTACAATGTTTCAATAGACGGAAATTTATCAAAATCGAAACAGAAAAAAACTCTTTTTTATATGGAATACTATGAAGCTACAATCACTCCAAAAATTTAATGCGAGAAAAGACTAGTCTGGGTAACCTCGTAAAATTGTATGGAACCTGGAAAAACCATTTACAATGGTGTGGTTTTGTTGTTTAAAAATAAACCATCAATCCAGAAAAATCAAGCACAAAACAAAAGTCCAAATAAAGCTAATTTCCAAAAAAGTGGTTAAATCAGGTCTAACTAAAAAAATTTAAACAGAAGAAAAACACACTATTTTATATGGTTCTTTCAGGTTCCATACAATTTTACGGAGTTACCCAGACTTAATTTTTGTATAGTATACTGCTTAAAATTACATTGAAGTTTTGGATATGAAAATAATTGTATTCATATCATGAGGAGACCATGACGTTTCTTTTAAAATGAGTAAATTTTTTAATGTTTTATATCTTTAATAAATGACATTGAATTCAATGCATTAAAAGGCGGAAATTCTAGCAAAAGACGAAACAAAGTTTCGAAAAAAAAGCCTTATATTAAATGGAATAGTATAAAGCTACATAAGTCTAAAAACTAAATGCCAGAAAAGACTGAAACAAGTCTCTTTAAAACCTGTAAATTAATAACAGATTTTGTGAAATTTTCAGAAAAACAAAACCGAATAAAAACAATACGTGTAAAAGCTTTAGTTTGCGTTTTTTAACCATTAATAAAACTTAATTCACATAAATTTCTCTCAAAGTGGATTAACTTTTACATGAGTTAACCAGCTGTAAATACCACAGTATTAGTTAAGTCACACGTCGTCAAAACGATACAAAAAAGTATAACGCAAGCGTCACAGTAACCATGAAAAATTTCTGTCAAAATAAGTTATCGCATTGCGCATTAAATTTTGTAATTTATCATTATTTTCGTATAAAGCAAAACGTACCGCCATATTAACGGCTTTTTAAAATCAAATATCAAGTTTTAAGTCCGAAAAACATTGAAAAATTCAGATTTAATATAAGGCGACTTTTTCTTTAATGTTTCTATTTATTACATAAAACAAATTAGCTGTCAATGTATTTGTTAAATTAAAAGTCGCCTTATATTAAATCTGAATTTTTCAATGTTTTTCGGACTTAAAACTTGATATTTGATTTTAAAAAGCCGTTAATATGGCGGTACGTTTTGCTTTATACGAAAATAATGATAAATTACAAAATTTAATGCGCAATGCGATAACTTATTTTGACAGAAATTTTTCATGGTTACTGTGACGCTTGCGTTATACTTTTTTTGTATCGTTTTGACGACGTGTGACTTAACTAATACTGTGGTATTTACAGCTGGTTAACTCATGTAAAAGTTAATCCACTTTGAGAGAAATTTATGTGAATTAAGTTTTATTAATGGTTAAAAAACGCAAACTAAAGCTTTTACACGTATTGTTTTTATTCGGTTTTGTTTTTCTGAAAATTTCACAAAATCTGTTATTAATTTACAGGTTTTAAAGAGACTTGTTTCAGTCTTTTCTGGCATTTAGTTTTTAGACTTATGTAGCTTTATACTATTCCATTTAATATAAGGCTTTTTTTCGAAACTTTGTTTCGTCTTTTGCTAGAATTAATTTTGTCATCAGTAATGCAAGAATTAAAAAAAGTACTCTGTTGTTTTCGCCGTTTTCCGCGCGGTTGAAGTAGATGGCGCTGGGAACTGGTTCGGTTTTCGCCACCAATTAAAACCGAGCACCGTCTTCTGCTTTTTTGTGCGGTTTCTATGAGGGGCTGTTCGTTGTCTGCTCTGTACAATCCTTATTGTTGCCAAAAGGCTGTTATTGTGCGGTTGGGATTTTTTATTTGTCTATTTTTTCAATTTTTTAACTTCCCCGTCTCCCCGGAGGATCAAATTTGGGTCAAATCGATGCATCGGATAGGAACAAAATTTATACTACGGTGATACATTCTTTGTCATGTATTTTTGCCACGACACTGAGAGTCAAAATTAGTGGAAAATGAACGTCACTTAAGACTCGTTCATACTTATGTAAAAACGTCTTGAATTGAATTGAATTGAATTTTATTTTGTTAAAATAACAGGAAACATACATAAGCTAGTTAAAACTGCACTTGAAATTGTATGTACCATTTACATAATTAAAACCAAAAAAAAAATAAAAATAAAATAAAAGATAAACGCGTTTGACAACTGAAACCCACAACCTGACTGCAATCACATTCCCAGAAGTGAGACAGTTCAGTCAAAACCATGTCAACCACACTCACAAAATGATTCCGGACTCACCGCAAGCGCGATTGACAAAACCAAAACCAAACCGTCACACTCCTAGGTTAAAACCGAAACCAAGTCTTGAGAAAAATTTACAGATGTCAAACAACTAAACACAGTGAACATTTACAAAAACATTAGTATTAATATAATACATTATGTAAAATTATATAACATTGTAGTACAAATTATTTTCTAAAAAACTATTTAAAAAATGATTTTCACGCATGATTTTTCGCGTCTTTTAGACAAAGTCTAAAAGACGTTTTTACATATGTTTATACGATGCGTTTGTACCAGCCTTTGGACTTATAATGTTCATATTATTCGTTTAATAGAAGATAATAAGAATCACAGTTACGAATATTTTACATATTAAAGTTTATTTACTATAATTATTTATTTATATTTTATTTAATAAAATTATTTTAAATTATTTTTTATTTGCATTTACCGCAAAAACTTGCTATTTTCTCACTTTGTAAAAAATTATATCTATTCCTTCATATTTATGCCAAAATATTATTATCTTTTAAAAAATTGGCGATTTTAGACATTATTCATTGTTAGAAAAAGAACACATAATGATTCCTAACGGAATAAAAAACGAAAGAAATTATAGTTCGTCGTTACTCTGACACAATGAGTCAAAAGCGTTATAAAATGCTTTATAACTGCGACTTTTTTTATATCTTAACACACAAATAATCTAAACAAAATAAGTCAGAGTCACGTTCATTTTAAAATGATTGTGGGAGTCTTTGTGTCAGAATAACGACATTGTTAATATCGTATATCGTACGGCAAAATGAGCCACAATTTGTACGAAAACTTTGCGACTGTGACTCATTTTATATTTGAAACAGCACGCTCTTAACTGCATAACGAATCACATTCACGTGTATTTTATAATGAATGTGGCTCATTTTGCCATAGTAACGACGATATGGACCTTCTTTGCTCATAAAAATCCGAAAATCAATAAATTACTATTTTAAATCGGTATTGAATCTCTAACACAAAAATCAAAAAAATTTAAAAGTTAGGTACGCGTTTCAAAAACGCGTACCTGAAATCTAAATTTAAAAATTCGCAAGATTTTTTTATTGAAAAAAAAAACAAAAATATTGCAGAAACCCTATGCAATTAAATCAAATCGTTCGTATTTTGATTTCTACAGTCTGTAATAAAACGTACTCGCGACTGAAATCTGTAAAAAAACGTACCTGCGACTAAAAATGGCCGGACCGCAATCCGTCTGAAACCAGTCGTTAATGCGACCGATTTGACTGCTTTGCTCGTACAGAAGGAAATAGTAGCGGGAGGTGTTCATTTCCTTCGTGGCGAACGCCCCTAAGTACGGTATCACCTCCGCCGAGTTGAAAACGGACGGAGGGGAAATTTACCCGGCCCGGCACGGCGAGACCCGCCTTTAACAGTTGGAAAAAACCGAATAAGGCCGAGAGAGCAAGGAAGGCCGTATTTTCGCCCGTGCGAAATAAATGAAAAATGTTTAAAAAATTGCGAAAAAATATAGGGTAGTGCATTTAATTTCGGCACTTTTTTGTTTTTCCTATGTAACTTTTCACTGTATGGCCCGATTTTCATGTTTGATAGCTCATTTTGAAGCTTTTACGATACAGCGTTGCGTCACAATAGTTTCACTGTACGAAAATAGTTTTTTTACTTAATTAAATTAGTTTTTTAAAAAAAATGGAAAATTGCCGAAATTAAATGTATGCATTTAATTTCGGAACTTCACAAACAATCGATTGTTTCTCAGTCAAAAAATCATCATTTTCAAAAATTTAAAAACCTATCATTATCTCCAGACAGTTTTCTTTAATTTAAACTTCTACTTGTTGTTCAACGTGTAACTGGCAAAAAGTTACAGCTAAAATGCCAAATGGTATCAAAATGAGCAAAATTTGGGAAAAAAAGTGCATTTAATTTCGGCACTTTTTAAAAGGACCCCCTTAATCGAGTTTAAGAGCAGTCCTATGACCCCTACACATTTCAACGTTGTCTTTTAACTATTTGCAACTACAATTTAACACCCGACCACTTAATTCAACCAGTTTTTACCTACAGCAATATGTGTGCCGAAATTACACTATTTTATTTTATAACGATTGCTCACCACAGACGCAACGTAGAACCACGGGGACTAAAAATTCGGAAAATAGACTAAATTTTACCAGGACAGTTTAATTTTTAAACCAATTTATTGCGTAATCATGAAATGCCCATGTTCTAAAAACGAGTATCAATTTTATTTTTTATAAATCACATAACATAACAAATAAAAAGCTTACGGCAGTCATCTACATATAATTAGTTTTCATTTGAGCTATCAAACGTCGTATTCCGTCCAGGATTACCAAAGATATAGTCCAAAATCAAAAATGCCCAATTGGGAAAAGTGCCGAAATTAAATGCACTACCCTATTCTCAACACGATCTTACCCGTTTTCAACCCTGCTAAATAAAAAATGGCCGTACGAATGGTATAGAATAGAATATTCAATTTAAAATTCACCATCCGTTAATTTAATTTAATTAATTAATTTAATTAATTAAATTAAATTAATTAATTTAGTTAATTTAATTAATTTAATTAATTAATTAATTAATTTAGTTAATTTAATTTAATTAATCCGTTAATTTAATTATTAAATTATAGCCCGTTTTCAACTCTCGACCTCGGTTCCCATAGAAATGTCGACTATTTTGCTGTTGTACAACATCCAGTGGATAAACACTCGGCCTTTCTCAGTCCATTCCACGTCTCGTTGAACAAAAAATAGGGCATAAAGACGTTCTATAACACTGGTGAGTTACTTGAAAAACAAAGTTATAATTATGAGATGCCAAACAGATTATTATTTCATCAACTTTATCGACATTTTATTTATTAACGAATTGAAATTATTTAACATACTCGTCTTTTTTAGCATTATTTTCCTTTTAAATTTATGTAGTAAATTATGTGATACTGCAGTAAAATATATGTATTTTGCAATAAAACATAGTTTAACACAAAAATCCTATTTATTTTAGCTTTATTTTTATAGTAAAAAAATTCAAAAATACTCTCAGATTTAAAATAAACAAATTAAAAAAAATGTAAATAAAGCTAATTTTCATGTTGTAATTAAAATTACTCCACGGTTAGATAATTAAAAAAACTTTAAAAAAATTTGAAAAAATTTTCGTGACGAGCAGGATTCGAACCTGCGCGGGGAAACCCCAATGGATTAGCAGTCCATCGCCTTAACCACTCGGCCATCGCCACGACACGTCTGATAGCCCAAACATAACTTTTAAATTCCATTTTGAAAAGATATTTTAAAGAATTAGAAGAATTTATTTCCAGATAATTTGATCTTAGATGTATTTTTTTTCCTTATTCTGTTTTTTTAACATTTATACCCAAAAGAAAAAGCATAAAAATTTAAAATTAAAAAAATCACTCTTAGATTACATGGTTTTTTCTTTTGAACAATTTGGACGAAGTGTATGAACCTGGCTTTTGGCCACGAAAAATTTTTGGAATACGGCTTGACAAAAATATTCTCGGCTCTAACGTAAAAATAAAACTTTTGTTCAGTGAGGGCAATCCAGAAAATTCTGGGCGCTAACATTACAATTCATGAGACAGCTCGAAAAAATATATTTAAACGTGCAACCGCTTTAAATGACGCATTCCACTTAGAAAGCGTTGTTATACACTGTACGCAGCTTAACAGACTTTTGGGAATTTTATGGATTGTCACAGTGGAACAGTGAAAAAGTAAGCATATCGTCGTTACTCGTTTACTACAAAAGAATGAGCCACGATGTGTACAATATATATGCGACTGTGACTCATTTTAGCTTTCAAACACCACTTTATGAACTATAGAATAGTGTTGTAAAAAGCTAGTTTTACTTAAAGTTATAAAAGTAACATATTTTGGAGGTGACGTGCAAAATCCCCATAAAAGTAGTGTAAAATCCCCATGGCAAAATTCCCCATAACGTAGTGGAAATTCCCCATAACAATCAGAAATGCGTTTGCAAACTAAAATGTGTTTAAAAAAATTAAATTTTAACTATAAAAGCATTAAAAATGTTTTAATTTTTTCCTAAGCCTAAGCAAAGCCCTAAAATCAAGCTAAATTTTATCATGATAAAATTTTGTGGTATTTTCCAAGTGTCAAAATTTAAAGGAAATATTGCAAACGCAATGAGGATTTTACATCAGCTTATGGGGATATTGTAACGTTTATGGGGATTTTAGCCTATGGGGACTATGTCCATGGGGTTTTTATACGGACCCATTTTGGATTACTTTTACTTTTACGCGACTTTTGAAATTACAATTACTTTTACTTTTACTCTTACTCGAATTTTGAAATTTTAAATACTTTTACGTTTACTCTTACACTTACTCGGATTTTTCTCTGCAAATACCTAAATTAATTTAAGTAAAATTTAAGTAATTTAAATGGGTAGATTCTCTATTGGCTAGTTGTAAAGTCAATGTTAAAAGATAATTTTTTTAAGCCGCTAACACGCTAAAACCATATGGACCTATCTAGCATTACAAAATTTTGGGTCCACGGTCCCGCTGCGAAATTAGAATTCGTTATGAAACCAATGATTTTACCATTTTTTTTTGAAACCGGAGATTAAACAATATTTAAACAATTTCGAAATTTTTTGTCAACTTCTGACCATTATTTGGAGTTATTTTAAGCATTTATAAGGTTTTTCATATGTAAATTTATTTCGGTTAACCAGAAAAAAAACATTTTGTAATGCTTTAATACAAAAAAGCACGTCAAAATTTCTCAAATAGATGTTTTATTATTTGAAGTATTTCTAATTACAAAAATAATACAGCGAAATGAATTTAGTTTGAGAGGAACTTTGTTTCGTGGTGGGACCGCCGACCCAATTTTTGTAATGCTAGGTAGGTCCATATATATATTATATATAAAACAATCGTTTTTGGAGTTCCACAGCAAAAATGTCTTTTTTCAAGCTCCGAAACACTGACCTATTATTTACCTTTTCCACTCAACTGTTACGCTTTACTTTTAGTAAACTAAACAGTTCGTAATACGAACCAACTTCTGACCATTATTTGGAGTTATTTTAAGCATTTATAAGGTTTTTCATATGTAAATTTATTTCGATTAACCAGAAAAAAAAAGCATTTTGTAATGCTTTAATACAAAAAAGCACGTCAAAATTTCTCAAATAGATGTTTTATTATTTGAAGTATTTCTAATTACAAAAATAATACAGCGAAATGAATTTAGTTTGAGAGGAACTTTGTTTCGTGGCGGGACCGCTGACCCATTTTTGTAATGCTAGGTAGGTCCATATTTTAACCAAAAACTTATTAAAAAGATAATGTATACATAAAATTAGCAAAAGAACTTTAGAATGAAGCTCTGGAGCTCCAAAAACCGCTGTTTTGCTCTGTTTCAAAATTGCTTTTATTATACTTTTATTTTTATTTTTACTATATTTTTGCTTTTACTTAAAAAATAGGTCATCCTTTTACTTTTACCTTACTTAAAGGTGCGATGCGGAGTCAAAATTTTTGTTTTCGATTTTGATATTTTTTTGTGAAAACTTTACTCAGCCCCCAATACCCCACAAAAATGTTTTCAACAAAATATATCCAGTGGTTTAGAAGTTATGACCCTCCAAAAATGACGTTTTTTGACAATTCTGTACGAGAAAGATTACTCAATGACTATAACGATTTAAGTTAAAAATTATGCACTCAAAGAAAGCGGGCTACCTTCTACTACAATTTGATACCTTAATCGTTAAAATTGGTGCAGTATTTGTCGAAATATTGTGTTTCTCATACAAAAAACCCTCGATTTTTTCCGCTAAAAACACGAAGTGAAGGAAAGAAAGGTTGGACGAACTTCATAAAATCTCTGCCGTCGTTTGGTTTTTTTAACCAAAAAATCGCGGATTTTTTGTGCGGGAAACGCAATATTTCGACAAATACTGCACCAATTTTAACGATCAAGGTATCAAATTAAAGTAAAAAGTAGCGGCTTTTTTGGAGTGCATAATTTGTAACGCAAATCGTTATACCAATTGAGCAATGTGTCACGTACAAATTTGTCGAAAAATGCCACGTTTGGGGGGTCATAACTCCTGAACCACTGAAGATATTTTGTTGAAAAAATTTTTGCGGGTTATTGGGATTAGGGTTTTCACAAAAAATCATTAAAACCGAAGGCAAAAAGTTTTATTCTACATTGCACATTTAAATAAAATTTTGACTATTACTTTTGCTTTTACTTTACTTATATTAAAAACTCACAAATTATTTTTACTCTTACTTTACTTAAATTGAAATTTTTCAAATTACATTTACTTTTACTTAAAATAAAATTTTTAATTAAAATCATTACGTTTTGCAACACTACCATAGAATGTTTCACAGTCACGTATATTTTAGAATGATTGCGGCTCATATGCCTTCAGACGAAACGATATTCTTACCTACGAAATCTTTACTGTTGGGCAAAATTATTTTTGGTTGCAAAAAAATTTCAGGGTCGCTTCGCGTCAAATGCGGAGATATAAACCCGTTTTGAATTGGATTGAGCCAAACATCCTGATACCTAAAATAGTAGATATGAAAATAAAACAAATTTCAAAACAACCAGCAACAACACAACTTAGACATAAAAACTGAACGATACCATAGCAAAAGTGCATAATGTCGTTACTATGGCACGATCAATCAGAAGCTTCATAAAATACTTGTAACTGTGACTCTTTTTTATTTTTTTGATTCATAAATAGTACGAACATATTGACTCAGAGTTACGTTGATTTTATAATAATTTTAACTCTTTAGGTCGGTTCACACCGGGGTGGCAGTGGATAGTGAATAGTGAACGCGCGCGTTTACATCATTACACCAAAAATATATAATATACCGACAAATGTGCAACTCCTATATAAAAAAGTGCGGAAACGTAGGCCATTATAATAAGCCTCTCCATTTAAATTACACTCTCCACTATAATGGCATAGTAGCCATTTTAAGTCGGCGAGTTAAAATGGAGAGGAAGCTATTATAATAGCCATTTATTCATTTAATTTCACTTCATATATACTCACAAGTCTAATACTGTCCGGGCCGCACTAGTTTTTCCGTGTTGGTTTAATACTGTCCGACACGCAGAAACTGTTGTGACCCGGACAGTATTAGACTTGTGAGTATATATGAAGTGAAATTAAGTCAATAAATGGCTATTATAATAGCTTCTTCTCCATTTTAACTCGCCGAATTAAAATGGCTACTATGCCATTATAGTGGAGAGTGTCATTTAAATGGAGAGGCTCATTATAATGGCCTACGTTTCCGCACTTTTTTATATAGAAGTTGCACATTTTTCGGTATATTATATATTTTTGATTACACCGTAATTGTTGCTGCGGTGTAAACTGTGTGCGCTGTGCGTCACCTATCAGCTGCTAGTCCGTGTGAACCGGCCATTTGTGTCATAAGTAACGACTACAAATTAATCTTGACGTTGGTCACGTGACCGTTCTTAAAAAAAATTATTTAAAAGCAAAACCGAAAAATATTATTTTTATAGTCAATTTAGAGTACATACTGAGTAATTTTAATCTATGAATTCTACAAAATACAAGCATCTTTTACTGTACAAGAGAAAGTAAAAAGAAAAAATAAAAAAATTTAAAAATCGGAGTTTTTTAGTTTCTAACCTATACTTAAGGTCTCTCCGGACAGTTTTTATTGCAGAGCGTTCAGTAGCAAACCAATTGCAATAAAGAGCAAAAATTACCCATTTTTATTTACACACAATTTATTTTTGAATTATTATACTTTTGGTTATTATAATATTTTAAGATATTCAAATGACAAAAATTTGACTAATTGGCGAAAAGTAGACAACAAATCCTGTTTACAATAATGATATTTTTTGAATTTATGTGAAATAAATTTTTAAAATTTAAAAAAATTAAAAAAAAACATTATTAAAATCAAAAAAAAATTGTAGCCAAATCTGTTTTATGTGGGAATCGATCTCGGGACCTTTCAAATAGGTGAAGAAGCGCTAACAGACTACGCCACTGCTACCATGGGATGATCTCGTATGCCTTTATTTGATTTTCGGCCTACGAGATCCCGTGAAATATTACTGTATTTCACGAGATCTCGTATGCCGAAAATCGCGATTTTTCATACTTAAGAAAACTGTCCGGAGAGACCTTAATAAAAATTATCACACGATGATATGTTTCACTACTTTAAAGTGCTTAAATATATCAATTTGTGCTAAATAAATCTTAGTTTTTTTTATTTAACATTACAATAGTAACAAATCATCATTAAAATAATTCTTTCGTGAACAATGATGTCGCATTAGCAAAAATAAAGTTGGAAATTGTGCTTTGAAACAAATTTTAAAACTTGGTATTAATATTCTGTTTGCAAATTTATTCGAAATTTAAAAATTAATTTTATAAAGTTTATTTCACACTTTTAAATAGAAACATTTTCTGTAATTGAAACATTAAGAAAGTGGGAATCAAGTGCGCAAGTGAATATCAGGGTGAAAATATCTATCAGGGTGAAAATAGATGAGTGGTACAGTAATCACTCGTGCTTTGAGAAAATATCACGTGCAGAGAAGCACATGACGCAACTAAATAATAATTGGTAACATAACCGCTGAAAAGTTTTTTTTTAATTTTTATCGCTCACGCATTTATTGTTTATTTCTTCCTGGCGGAGAGCCGTTAGGCCCTTAATTTTAGCCTGGAAGACTTTAATTTTAGTCGCTCGCTGTTTCTGAATTTCCTTCTACATATGATTAGCGCTGGTTGGCGTTATAATTTCTTCAGACACTAAAAAATCTTATTCAAAACCAGTCTATAAATTGAAAACTAACATTTACACGCGAAAAAATTGTTGTTGCCATGACACAATGCGTCATTATTCTTATAAAATATTTGCAACTGTGATTTTACTAATATAATCGTTATGAGTGATTGTCACGTGGGTTCGATAATGATTAGGACTGTCACAACTCCCGCTGTGTTAATGTTTCAGAAATATGACGTCTTATAAATACGAGTTGTAATGTAACACTGTCGAGCGATGGTGTAACGCAGCACGTCAGTCAATGAGGTACTGAGGCTGGAGATTACAGGTTCAAGTCCTGTATCGTTCATTTTTCAGCCAAAAAGCTAAAAACAGCAAATTGTTTCGCAATCTTTCTTTCAAAAACTCAATTTATTCGGCCTCATATTTCTGGACGTTACAGGACTCTTACCTAGAGCTGTGGTCATTACAACAAATACTGTATTGGAAAAAATCGGATTTGTACCACACTGTCATCCACACAGACAGCTGAAAACTTTTCACGTTAATAACAATCTGTTCTAATTGACTGGACTGACCTAAAACGAGAATAATATGAAACAATGAGTTAGAAGCGTCGTGAAATACTCGTTACTGTGACTCTTATTTTTTGCTTTGAGCACACGGATATTATAAACGTACACCTTTTGTGACTCCTTATGACAGACTTATGACGATAAAACCTAAGTATACGCCATTTGGGTTAGTTAAATTACGGCATACCTCATAAGTTTGTGTGTGGGACATAAGCGAACCAATTGAAATTTTGGGATTATGACATGCAGTTGCTCACTAAATAAAATGATATTGATTTTTTTATTTTGTGAATCAATCACAGAGGCCAGTTGCAGTTTTTTATAGTCAAGGAAAAAGGTAAAAAAGTTCGTGAAAGAATCGTGTTGACACAATTTTTTGACAATCGCGAAATTGCCACTTTTTTCAGTTTATAATTTTTTTAACACATACAAATAAAAAAAGAGTGCCGATTTCGCGATTGTCAAAGATTTCTGTGAGCATTAGTTTTTTAATTATCAATCTCTTGAACTATATAGGAACTACAACTGGTGGTTATGGCTATAGTGTAATTTTAATATTACACGAAAACCGTTTTTTTGCTAACAATTTTAAATTTTTTATTGTTAAAATAGTCGATTCAATATTGCAAATCACCGAGGTCAGCCAGGAGTAATTTTTCCTATAAGTTTCGCGTTCAGTTTACTCTGCAGTGTATTAGCAATATTTTGCTTGCTTGTGCGCTTTGAAAAAAACCAATAAACCGTCGTAATACTACGTAAAGAATCACAATAAGAAAAAAGTTCACTTTGACCCATACATGGGCACGAGGGGGGTTGGGGTTAATCCCTCCAAATTCTGAGAAGGGGGGTTAAACCCTCCCCCACTCAGAAGTGAGGGGGGATTAAAGGTTAACCCCCCCACACTCAAAAGTGAGGGGGGAGAAAAGGTTACCCCCCCCCCAATTTTGAAAAAAATGAAGAAAAAAACGTCTTTAAAATGACTTTTAACTGCCCCCAAACTTAAGTTTTGAGGTCAAAATGAATGTTTGAAGCAATAAAAAGCTCAAAAATGCAATAAAAAAGGTTTTTGACCTAAAATTAGCGTTTTTACCTTTTTTTCCCTCAAAATCAAATAACGATATAGGTAAAATGCACTCCAGAAAAAAAACGATATGGGTATATTTTGCGTTTCTCGGATTTTAAACCCCCCTCCCATTGGTTTAATCCCCCCACTCAGACCAACTTTCCCATGTATGCTTTGCCCCATAACGTTTTATAGTATTTAAATGTTAAAAGATAGAAAAGAGTTACAATTCGGATTATTCCATGACAATTCTAATTCACTCTGTCATGGTAAAGAAAGACAAACCCATTATGTCTATTTAAAAACGGGTGCCATTTCGTAATGTTCTAGTATATTTTAATGGTAAGTTTTGATTATTTAGTTATGAGATACATAAACTATTAAAAAAAAACCAAAAAAATATTAATTCGTTTGATAAAAATATTTTTTAAACAGGCCGACTGGGGCTAGTTTACTAGGGCATTTAAAACTCTATCATTTGGAGCTGTGATCTCTTCTAATATCATGCTCCGAAATTTCGGCCATTTAACGCGGAAGGAGCTCCGGAACTTCGCCTATTAAATGAAAGCTTTCAAGCGTATTTGAGCTGCTACTCCAAGTTGTTTTATTGCATATTGAAGACTTTTATTTTTAATAAGTTTTCGAAAAAAATTTAGCTTAAAAAAATTTTGGCATTATAATTTACAGCACTACTCTTCTATTATTCGGAAAATTAGTGCCAACATAGGGCGGAGCTCCGGAGCTGTTGCTTGGGGGAACATCACTAATTTGAATAAGACTGCGATTTTAAACCTGTAGATTTTAATACCGTAACGGTTTTCTTGTCGCAAAGCGTTCTCGAGAATCAAAGGGCAATTCTGAATTGTGTTTTTAGATTCGTGAAACCCGATCGACCAAAGATCAGCGACAACGGAGAAAAAAGTCATCGCAATAGGTCCTAGAATTATTTTATCATTAATAAATAATAATAATAATAATAGCAGTGCGTTAATTATCATTTGACTTTATATTTGTTCACGTTACTGTATTTTTAAGTAAAGCGATGGATTCTATCGAACTTCGACTATCATTGATCTTAAAAAGAATAAAAAAAACATGTCTAAAATTACAAACTCTGACTTGTAACCAATTTTAGGGTGCAGTGCGGTTTACATTTACTTATAACTTTAAAAGGTTTCGTTCTTCCGCAACGCTGAAATCAGCCATTTTTCAACAATTATAAATATAATTTGTAAAATGAACGAATTATAAAATTAATGCATTAATAGATAGAAGATTCAATGAAAATTAAAAATTTTTTGTAAACCGATGACCTAATTTCATAGTAGTAACTTAGTAAGTTTAATTAATAGTAGACTCAATTGTCATCAAAAATAATAACTGAAAAAAAGTAGGACGAAAAGCCATCACCAATCAAAAAAATTTGGACCGGGTTCAATATTTTTTATATCACATTTTCTTTTTTTTTTTAAATCAATAAATATGCATTTTAAAACAAAAACCAGAAGTTTAAAATGGGTCTGTATAAAAACCCCATGGACAAATTTCCCATAGGCCAAAATCCCCATAAACGTTACAAAATCCCCATAAAGTGGTGTAAATTCCTCATAAATATAATGCGTTTGCAATATTTTCTTTAAATTTTGACACTTGGAAAATACAACAAACTTTTATCATGATAAAATTTAGCTTGATTTTAGGCCTTTGCTTAAATTTAGAAAAAAATCAAAACATTTTTAATGCTTTTATGATTAAAACTTAGTTTTTTAACACATTTTAGTTTGCAAACGCATTTCTGATTGTTATGAGGAATTGGTACTACGTTATGGGAATTTTGCCATGGGGATTTTACACTACTTTTATGGGGATTTCGCACGTCACCGTTTAAAAAAGCATAAACTGTTTGTATGTCAGATAAAAAAAGTTTTTTTTATAAAATTTGTTTAAAAAAAATTAATAAAAACGTTCCGACAATGGACAATATTAAATATTGCACGGGGTCCAAAAAGTAGACGCGGTCCAGAAGTTTCTAATAAATTTAATGTTAATAAAGATGGCACCGCCAATATAAACTAAAAGAAGCTACTAATTTTTATAAATGAAATAAAATGTCTAAAAACTGCTAAAATATTTTATAATGATTTTTTTATTGTTCTCCATTGTATATTCATCAATGTGAACTTTAGTGATAAGTGGTATAGTGCGAAAAACTTTACGGTTGATTTTACAATTAGCTTTCACTTTTGTGCACATGCACAGTAATTCATTTTAAGATTTGTCCATTTATTACCTAGGAAGAACACAATGTATTAAAATCAAATTTTATTTCATTTTTCATATATTTACTTTGCAAATACTTTTAAATTTACTTAACCTTAGGTTTATGAACGAAATACTAACTTTATTACTATTAATTTTACTAAATATTTAAGTTAAGTTTTATAATAACTTATACTGTAATACTTATAATAACTTTTAACATAATAATTTCATCTTATAACGTATTAAATAAACGCCGCTCCATGATATTTGTCCTGCGCTTCTTTCGGATGCTTTTTTCCGCCTTAGCGACGGGTGTTTTTTTCCGCCACCCCAAAAGGCGTCTCACAAAGCGTTTTTTTTATAATGAATATTAAGTTTCAGTCCGGATCTTTTATTGGTTTTTTTTTAAAACAAGAATTAAAACTGAAAACAAAATGTGCGAAAAAGTTGAATCTTCTGGTGATTAAAACTTAGTTTAATATGAATATTTGAATACTTATTGAGAAAAGAAGTAAACTTAAAGGAGCACTGTCACAAATTAAATTCCCATATCGCCCGAAACGGACTGCTCCTTTAATACCAAACCTACCTAACTCAAATTTGGAGTTTGGAGTGTTCCACTACAAGGCTACAACATTTTTAAATTTCAGCTCAATTGGTTCAGTATTAAAGGAGCAGTCCGGGTTGGGGGATATAGGATTTTGATTTGTCACAGTGCTGCTTTAATACCTTCATCTTTTCGATGTCACCGTCGAATTTTTTTCGCAAACAATGTGTTTTCTCAATTTTCAGTAAAGAGCCAAGAAAACAAATTAATGAAAAAAATTTTTTAATAGTTAACTTTGGGATTTTTGCTTTATGTACTCTTTTAAAAAATTTTCTCCATCTTTTTTTAATGGATAAATTACATATTGAGTATCTATTAAAAAAAAAACAAAAAGTTAATTTTATAACCGTCGCTACGATTTTTGAAAAATATCTTTAGAAAAAAAACTTCGTTTTTTGGATGAATAGCAACAAATACATTAATAAAAAATACAATAACAACACCGGTACCAATTTTTTTGACAATTCTTTATAATATTTTTGGAAAAAAATTCTTATTTTTTAAAATTTGAAAAAAATAAAATTTTATTCATTTTAAATACACGTTTTACTTGCACAGGCATGAGCTTCGACGAAAAAACTTGAAATTTATTCACAATAGGGCAAGATATATATTGGTAAATACACGTAAATCCTCCAACCTTCCAATCGAAATTTCGATTTGTAATTCCGAATGTTGAACTCGTATGGCAAAGATATTTTGGACAGTGCCGCATTCTTCTTTAACATTCCTCTCTGTCGAAATACCAGAAAGGCAAAAGGATTAGGCTGGGCTTTAAAAGGTAAAGGCGGGTTGTAATTGCTCAAATTCTATAAAGATTAATGATGAATTGTTATTTAGAAATTTCCAATACCACCTATTTCCGATTAAAAAAAACATTATTTTTTATCCTTTAAATGTAGTTATGAAAAATTAATTGCATCGAAATCTTAAAAAGTATAATTTTTCCAAATATCAATTGTTTGATTACTATAATTTATAATTTCAAATTTTTAATATAAAAAAATCTAAAGAAATTGCCATTTTGATTAAAAATTTTAAATTATTAAGCGAGAATATTTGTTGTAAGAAACTAGATTTAAACAAAAAAGTTTTCAAAATTCAAATTATTTTTTTTTGATTTTAAAAATTTGCTGTAATTTAATTTGTTTAACTCTACACTATAATTTTAAAAGTTTACGATATTTAAATGATTTATTACCAAATTAATAAACTGCTGAAGTAATATAAACAATTAAGATATATATCTAAGATGGAAAAATCAAAACATATTTCTAGTTTGATGCATGCCTGAAAAATTTTTGAAATCGTCTAAAATTAATAAAAAATTAATTCCCCCGCATTTATTTATTTTTCTAAAATATAATTTCCACACATTTTTAATGCTAAAAATTTTAGCAAAAATGCTAAACTCCTAAATCATATGAAATTCCCCGTGTTTTCAGCTTTCTAAAAATATTTCAAAAATCGCTAGATAAAAAACCTCTCAAAAATCATAAAAATACTCCACAAACTCGAATAGTTTTCCCAAACATTAAAACTTTTTACAGCAAAATATTTATATTTTTATTAGATAGTTTGCATTGAACACATTTGTATCATTTTCGTACTTTAATTCTTAAATTGCAAAAAATATTCATATGTTTTAAGAGATCAATTGGTTCTGAACTTAGAAATCCATGCGAAACAGGGGTTCGTAAGTTTTAAAAGTCGCCATACTAAATTTGATAAAAAAATAACATTGGTTGATATAAGATCTTCACCGCAACCCACCTTTTCCATTGGCCACTTAATTAACACTAGCTGTTCATTTTCATAAATCAATAAATCATTATAAATCATTTTCGATAGTGATGGGCGGAACCGCGGAACCCTATGAACACCGGAACCGAAACCAGGACCGGAATTGAGATTTTTCGAAAATCCGGAACAGGAACCGGACCCGGAAATGAGATTTTCAAAAAATACGGAACAGGAACCGGAATTCCAAATTTTCCACCGAACATCCGGAACCCGGCACCGGAACTGCCCGTCACTAAGGGCTGGTTCATACTTATGAAAAAACGTCTTTTGGACAAAGTCCAAAGGACAATTTTATAAAAGCCAAAACGTCCTTTGGACATTTGCCTTTGGACGAAGTATGAACGCTACCTAGAATTTGTCCTTTGGACAAAGTCCAAAGGACAAAATCGAAAGGGGCTAAAGTCTAAAGGACAAAAGTATGAATACGTTGTCCTTTGGATTTTGTCCTTTGGACTTTTCCCTTTGGACTTTTCCCTTTGAATTTTGTCCTTTGGACTTTGCCCAAAGGACGTTTTGTCATAAGTATGAACCAGCCCTAATTTTCGACCCACTCTTTCCAATGGCCAGTTGATCCAGACGTTGTGCACCATGGCGTTGCCAACGTCGTAAAAGATGATAGTGCACAGATAGTCCGAATCGCAGTCGAACGGTGTCAACGTCGGTTGAAAACGGGTTACCGACGCCGGAAGGGTTATTTCCGGGTGAACGAAATACTCTCCGCTTTTTACCGAAATTTCCGAGACATTGCATCCCACGTTCGTAGCTAAAAAAATAATTCACTAATGTTTTTTTTAATTTTGACCAATCTCTGCTTTTTACCAAAATTTCCGACTCATTGCATTCCATTTTCGTAGCTAAAAAAATAATTTTAATTTTGACCAATCTCTGCTTTTTACCGAAATTTCCAAGACATTGCATCCCACGTTCGTAGCTAAAAAAATAATTCACTAATGTTTTTTTTTTAATTTTGACCAATCTCCGTTTTTTACCGAAATTTCCGAGACATTGCATCCCACGTTTGTAGCTAAAAAAATAATTCACTAATTTTTTTTTTAATTTTGACCTATCTCCGCTTTTTACCGAAATTTCCGAGACATTGCATCCCACGTTCGTAGCTAAAAAAATAATTCACTAATGTTTTTTTTTTAAATTTTGACCAATCTCCGCTTTTTACCGAAATTTCCGAGACATTGCATCCCACATTAGTAGCTAAAAAAATAATTCACTAATGTTTTTTTTTAAATTTTGACCAACCTCCACTTTTTACCGAAATTTCCGAGACATTGCATCCCACGTTCGTAGCTAAAAAAATAATTCACTAATGTTTTTTTTTTTAATTTTGACCACTCTCTGCTTTTTACCAAAATTTCCGACTCATTGCATTCCATTTTCGTAGCTAAAAAAATAATTTTAATTTTGACCAATCTCTGCTTTTTACCGAAATTTCCAAGACATTGCATCCCACGTTCGTAGCTAAAAAAATAATTCACTAATGTTTTTTTTTTAATTTTGACCAATCTCCGTTTTTTACCGAAATTTCCGAGACATTGCATCCCACGTTTGTAGCTAAAAAAATAATTCACTAATGATTTTTTTAATTTTGACCGATCTCCGCTTTTTACCGAAATTTCCGAGACATTGCATCCCACGTTCATAGCTAAAAAAATAATTCACTAATGTTTTTTTTTTAAATTTTGACCAATCTCCGCTTTTTACCGAAATTTCCGAGACATTGCATCCCACGTTCGTAGCTAAAAAAATAATTCACTAATGTTTTTTTTTAAATTTTGACCAATCTCTGCTTTTTACCAAAATTTCCGACTCATTGCATTCCATTTTCGTAGCTAAAAAAAATTATT
The DNA here is from genome assembly GCA_030248175.1 of Microlaimidae sp. YZB2_3. NCBI lineage: Eukaryota > Metazoa > Nematoda > Chromadorea > Desmodorida > Microlaimidae > Microlaimidae sp. YZB2_3. Next base: position 26,304 of record JASAMX010018934.1, on the reverse strand, counting down.
TTAATTTTGACCAATCTCTGCTTTTTACCGAAATTTCCAAGACATTGCATCCCACGTTCGTAGCTAAAAAATAATTCACTAATGTTTTTTTTTAATTTTGACCAATCTCCGCTTTTTACCAAAACTTCCGAGACATTGCATCCCACGTTCGTAGCTAAAAAAATAATTCACTAATGGTTTTTTTTTAATTTTGACCAATCTCCGTTTTTTACCGAAATTTTCGAGACATTGCATCCCACGTTCGTAGCTAAAAAAATAATTCACTAATGTTTTTTTTTTAATTTTGACCAATCTCCGTTTTTTACCGAAATTTCCGAGACATTGCATCCCACGTTCGTAGCTAAAAAAATAATTCACTAATGTTTTTTTTTAATTTTGACCGATCTCCGCTTTTTACCGAAATTTCCGAGACATTGCATCCCACGTTCGTAGCTAAAAAAATAATTCACTAATGTTTTTTTTTAAATTTTGGCCAATCTCCGCTTTTTACCGAAATTTCCGAGACATTGCATCCCACATTAGTAGCTAAAAAAATAATTCACTAATGTTTTTTTTTAAATTTTGACCAACCTCCACTTTTTACCGAAATTTCCGAGACATTGCATCCCACGTTCGTAGCTAAAAAAATAATTCACTAATGTTTTTTCTAATTTTGACCAATCTCCGCTTTTTACCGAAATTTCCGAGACATTGCATCCCACGTTCGTAGCTAAAAAAATAATTAACTAGTGTTTTTTTTTAATTTTGACCAATCGCCGCTTTTTATCGAAATTTCCGAGACATTGCAACCCACGTTCGTAGCTAAAAAAATAATTCACTAATGTTTTTTTTTTAATTTTGACCAATCTCCGCTTTTTACCGAAATTTCCGAGACATTGCATCCCATGTTAGTAGCTAAAAAATAATTCACTAATGTTTTTTTTTTTTAAATTTTGACCAATCTCCGCTTTTTACCGAAATTTCCGAGACATTGCATCCCACGTTCGTAGCTAAAAAAATAATTCACTAATGTTTTTTTTTAATTTTGACCAATCTTCGCTTTTTATCGAAATTTCCGAAACATTGCATCCCACGTTCGTAGCTAAAAAAATAAATCACTAATGTTTTTTTTAGTTTTGACCAATCTCTGCTTTTTACCAAAATTTCCGAGACATTGCATCCCACGTTCGTAGCCAAAAAAATAATTCACTTAATGTTTTTTTTTAATTTTGACCAATCTCTGCTTTTTACTAAAATTTCCGACTCATTGCATTCCATTTTCGTAGCTAAAAAAATAATTCACTAATGTTTTTTTTTTAATTTTGTCCAATCTCCATTTTTTACCGAAATTTCCGATACATTGCATCCCACGTTCGTAGCTAAAAAAATAATTCACTAATGTTTTTTATTTTTAATTTTGACCAATCTCTGCTTTTTACCAAAATTTCCGACTCATTGCATTCCATGTTCGTAACAATTTAATAATTTTCCCCAATTCCTGCGTTTCACTAAAAATTCCGAATGATTGCATCTCAGGGTCATAGAAAATAAAAAAAACTATCATAAAAATTATCATAAAAAATCATTATAAAAAATTACTGGTTTTTGTCATTTATAAAAAAATTGTGAAGAATCCGTGCTTTACAATAAAATTTCCGAGTCATTGCGCGTATAGAGAGTACAAACATATTTTTAAGACTAAGCAGCGTAAACAATACTATAATTTCAAAAAACTATGTTTTTGTTTAGGTAAAACCAGACTAAAAATCAGAAGAATATGGAAAAACTTAATACGACAAAGTGATAATTACTAAATTAATGTGCGCGTACTTTTCAAGGTAAAACACGAAAAAACAAAAAATCTCAACAACGAGCTACAAACACAGCACTTAGTTAACTATAAAACACGTCGAATTTTCCAAAGAAAAATAACTCTCACCGGGACTGCTCCTATAAACGACGTCTATGTCCGAATTGAGATCCTCCAAATAATTTTCGCTGACGAATTCTGAATCCAAAAACAGGCGAGATCCCAGTGTTGGAAAAGTGTCGGAACTCATTCCCTCGGGGAGCGGGTTGCTGCAATCTATATTTCTCGTATTCCCTCTGAATTCTCCACATTTTTCTTGATATTCAGACCCGAACCAATAAAAGGTGCTATTTTCGGCCAGATTCCACATTAATTTGACGCAATCGTCGAAACCGCCGGCTTTATTAAACCAAGAACAATTGTTCCGCTGAAGATCCCCGTGTGACGTTGCGGTTAGAAGCTGAACTGTCATCAGCAGTACGAACATAATAATTTTTATCCACTTAGAGCCGAATGAACTTTCTAAGAAAACTTCCGGCTGCCATGAGTTAATAGCCCTTTAAAATTGCTGAATTTTGCAAATAACAACAGTATTTACAGATGGAGGAAGATTATTTTAGAATTTAATAAAAAAATAACGTAAAGTTTAGTTATCTATCAACTGTGCTGTTGTTAATTATAGCAAGGATAAAAAACACTAATAATGTTTAATTAACTGATGATATTTATTTTATTCGGTCATTAAAACTTTATCTGTGGTGCATTTGTTTCAGAAAAAAATTAATGAAAAACGGTTTTCCCATTTTTAAGCTGATTAACTTTTGTTAATAACTTCAATTCGCAGCTTTTTTGTGTTTTAATACTAGTTGTAAGGACAGGACAATACAAACGATCAATTCCACATATGCCAGAGTTTGAATATTTTAAAGGTTGTTAGTTAGTAAGACATAATGCTTACATTACGGTATTCTAAAAAAAAAAGATTTAACCACGGTTTAAAAAAAATTTAGCTAATAACATCGTGGCTTAGGCAAATCAAAATGCTTCCATGTAAAAGTTCCCTGGTTAGAACACAGCTCCAAGTGTCATTTTTAAATTTAATAAATTTAGTCTTAAAGCAAAGCCAATATGTACAGTACTAATAGTATAATAAAATAAAAAAATATAAATAAGATTAAAAAAAACAGTAAATAAAATTCTCATTTGGAGTAAAACCCTTCTTGCACAAATGGGTTTTGTCGTTCGTGTAGAAAATTCAAGCTTCATTAATGATTTGTAGTGATGGGCAGTTCCGGTTCCGGGTTCCGGGTGTTCCAAGCAAAATTTAGAATTCCGGTTCCGGTTTCTGTTCCGGATTTCTGGAAAATCTCAATTACGCTTCCGGTTCCGATGTTCCGGGAGTTTCGCAGTTTGATAGGAAGTTCCGGTTCCGGGTTCTATTTGCTTCGGGCAAAATTTGGAATTCGGGTTCCGGTTGCTGTTCCGGAATCCGTCCATCACTAATGATTTGATTACACTAAAATCCGGTGTGACGAGTTACGTACACTAATTCTGTACACATATTACGTTACAGTTTAGAGTTACGTTTCGTTTTGTCATTAACTAAAATCACCAGCCCTGGCGGACACGTCGATTTTTTCCGCTGAATATTTCCGTTAAAATTAATAATATTTTTCTTAGCAAATCGTTCACTGACCCCCATAGTGGAAGCAGGCACGTATTATTCTTGGCGCCCACGGTCGGTCAAGTCATATACTTTTGTTAACGCGAATAGGACTTCTAATCATACAGCCATATTTCGAAAACCGGCGAGGCCTCGCCGGTGTGTCATGTACAACTTTTTGACAATGAAATGAGTGCTCTTTTGGCGTTTTTTTTTAGATAAACAACGACTTAAAGCTAAATATATAGATTAAATGCTATTACTGAATCACAGATTACTTGTAAAATAAGATAACTTTCATCAAAATTTTAACTTTGAATCAACTTACAAGTAGTTTTGTTTTTTAAATAAAAAGGCAAAAACAAATCGCACCATTTTCATGATGAAGATGCTCATGACACGCCGGCGAAGCGGCAAACTGTAAATTACACCGACACCGACACCGACACCGCCTCAAATTTACGCAAATTATATATTGATGTGCAGGTTAGGCTTAGGCTTAAGTTAAAATTTGCATAATACTAAAATTTACGGTAGATTACTGTAGATTTTGGTCGGTATCGGTGTCGGTGGAATTTACAGTTTGCCCACAGGTTTCGTGAATAATGGAAATCAATGAAACAAAATATGCTCCGGATAAAACAAAAACCAGTATGCGCTTGCTGTTCTAAAAGCAATATTTAGACAAAATCTGACACGTTGTTTCTACTGTGGGATTAGGTTCGTCGAGACTTCCCCGTTTTGACCTCTGTGAGGTGATCAAATCGCGTCAGAAGGGTTCTTCTGACTTAAAGGTGCGGTGCGGAGTCAAACTTTTTGTCTTCGATTTTGATAATTTTTTGGGAAAACTTTACCCCTGCCCCCAATAGCCCACAAAAATTTTTTCAACAAAATATCTCCAGTGGTTCAGGAGTTATTTAGGAGTAACCGCCAACAAGGGTTTTTTCGACACTTCCGTACGAGAAAGATTGGTTAATGGGTATAACGATTTACGTTACAAATTACGCACTATTCCCTATGGGCTACAACAATGTAAAGTGAATGTTAAAAGATAATTTTTTAAGCCGCTAACACGCTAAAACCGTATATTTTAACCAAAAAACTTAATAAAATGATAAATTTATACATAAAATTAGCAAAAGAACTTAAGAATGAAGCTCTGGAGCTCCAAAAACCGGTGTTTTGCTCTGTTTCAAAATTTCTTTTATTATACTTTTATTTTTATTTTTACCATATTTTTGCTTTTACTTAAAAAAAGGGGCTTACTTTTACCTTACTTAAAGGTGCGGTGTAGAGTCAACTTTTTGACTTGATTCTAGGACACGAGGGTACTGGACACGAGGGTACTGGACACGAGGGTACTGGATACGAGGGTACTGGACACGAGGGTACCGGACACGAGGGTACTGAGCTAAGAAAAAATTACGTTTGCCACAAATATGTAAATTTTTTAGACTGAATGAGCCGAACTAAATTTTTACTGTTTGAACGTGAAGACAATTAAACGTTACATAAGTCGTTTCGTTTTTAATTGATAAATAACATTTTTTCTCGCTTAAATATAATGCAATTTAATAATCAAAAAACTACGTAAATTAATTAAAAAACATCATACTAAAACATAAAATTTTTAAAGGTTATTTTACATACAATTTATACCATGGGTTTTTAATAAAAACAATGACAATGTTTAAAGCTTACTCCGAAATTAGCTTCAAAACCCTGCCTTTGAAAAAACTAAAAAATTATTATTAAACAACCATGAGTGGAATGGGAACGCCAAGAAGTTATTTAATTACTGTTTTTTTTTCTAAATCATATGCTCGTACGAAAATAAGAAGCGAGTTTCAGTTTTTGCTGTCTTTTTTATATTTAAACTTCTTTCATCTACTCTTGATTAAAATAACATCTACTCTTGATTAAAATAAATGAGTTTTTTTGATAAAATCTTTAAAAATAATAACTTCAGCAAAATAGACTGAGTATAAAATAACTTCTTGCCTTTTTTAGTCCACTCTAGCTTTAAGAATTTACTTGAACACATGTTGATCATTTAAAACAAGGCAAACAAAATGTGATTTTAAAACCCAAAAACATACAATTGTTAAATATTTTCATGTATGATATTTTACGCATTTCAATCTAAGTATAAAGTCGTGAGTAAAATATTCAAACAACGGATTTTTTGGGAGTCTTCGAAACCCATTGCACGGTAAACTTTATTCCCCTAAGCTTATGCAAAACCCAAAATTTAGCTAAACATTATCATAATATTTCAAAAATAGTGTACTTTTGGAAAAATACTTGAAATAATTTACTCTTAAAAAAGGCAAGCAATTGTTTTTCGGAAAATATTTTACTAAAATGTTTTATTTGCAATTATTTCTGCAGTTATTTTCTCCAAAGGCATTATTAAGAATTCATTTTTTTCAGTATATGACGAAAAATAACCACAAAAATGTTTTGACAGCACAATCAAAGCATAGCAGCAATCTTAATGCTTTTTATTTTTCAAGTCGTCTCTTAGATTCTCAAGATTTTTAAAGTTAGTTTTTATATAAAAAAATTCACGAAAATGTAGACAAATATATTACACGAAAATGTTTTAATGTTATGAAATTATTATTTTTGTTTCATGTTTTTCGAGAAATTTGCAAATTCAGAATCCTCTTTTATAAGTCAGTCAAACAAACTAGGTGATATTTAAATACAGTATAAAACTTGTTGCTTATGTATTAAGTTTATTCCGTTTTGTGCGGGAATGTTATGTTTTTTGCTTGTCAGTACCTCGGGCGGGTCCATAAACGCGTGCTGACTTAGGTGTCATCTTAGCACGTTGTTTAAACTCTTGTTAACGTTCCGGTTCCGGGGTTTTTTCTTGAGAAAACTTATGGGACTGTTTTTTTAGACAGACTAATTATTAGGTTTATGCATATTTGTTTAAAATAAAATTTAATAAAGCCTTAAAACCGCAGTTAGGAGTTTTGCTAACCCGTAACTGGGGGTTATTGCTTTAATAGTTTGTATATATATACAACAAATATGTATAAAAGGAATAAAATATCAGTTTGTGCCACGTAAACAAAAAATTCTGTTAGATTTTTTGAGAAAAAACTCGGAAATTAAAACATTAACAAGACTTTTAAACAACGTGCTAAGATAGCGCGTAGTCAGCGCACGTTTAGTGGACTCGCCCCCTCGTGTCCAGTACCCTCGTGTCTCCCTTCACATAATGAATTGATTTTGCTGCGAGGTTGTGGTGAACGCAATTTTTTTAAGTCCAGTACCTTCGTGTCCAGTACCCTCGTGTCCAGTAACCTCGTGTCCAGTACCCTCGTGTCCAGTACCCTCGTGTCCAGTACCTCGGTGTCCAGTACCCTCGTGTCCAGTACCCTCGTGTCCAGTACCTCTGTTTGGTTCCTTTTGACTTCGATTTTGATAATTTTTTGTGAAAACCTTACTTTCTGCCCCCAATAGCCCACAAAAATTTTTTCAACAAAATATCTCCAGTGGTTCAGGAGTAATGACCCCCCAAAAAATGGCGTTTTTCGATAATTTTGTATTTAAAGATTACTCAATGGGTATAACAATTTAAGTTCAAAATTATGCACTCAAAGAAAGCGGCTACATTCTACTTTTTCTTTGATACCTTGATTGTTAAAATTGGTGCAGTATTTGTAGAGATATTGCGTTTCTCGTATAAAAAACCCTCGATTTTTTCGCTAAAAATAAGAAGTGAAGGAAAAAAGCTTGGGAAAACTTCATGAAATCGCTGCCGTCGTTTGGTGTTTTTAACGAAAAAATCGCGGGTTTTTTTGTACGGGAAACAAAATATTTCGACAAATACTGCACCAATCTGAACGATCAAGGTATCAAATTAAAGTAGAAAAAAGCCGCTTTCTTTAAGTGCATGATTTGTAACGTAAATCGTTAGATCCATTCATTGAGTAAACTTTTATGTAGAGAATTGTGGAAAAACACCATTTTTGGGGGTTATAACTCCTGAACCACTGGAGATATTTTGTTGAAAAAAATAAATTTTTGTAGGCTATTCGGGGCAAGCGTAAAGTTTTCACAAAAAAATTATAAAAATCAAAAACAAAAAAGTTTGACTCCGCACAGCACCTTTAAGAAACCTCGAATTGTTAACCAAGTTTTTCTTTAGCAAAGTTATTCTAAGGGCAAACCAAACGTAGGTTTATTTGTTCAACGAATCAAAATAGATGGGCTATGTAGATTGATCAGATGCTTGATATGAAGCAGTATCTGAATACAAAATAGGGCACCTATTAATTTTTCAGTGTTTCTTTTTTGTCAAGAATATTTTTTAGGTCGAACACAGCCACAAAGGCAGAACCCGCTCATTTACGTATATGAAGAGATTAAATTTGTATAATAAACTTTCGTGCATTAGGAAAGGTGCGCTGTACTGTTGCAAAGTAAATATCAATTTTTTAACGCAGCAAAAACTTTTTCACGGCAAAATACACTTTCATAGAATTAGATGGAGAATGTTAAAGCAACAAATTGTTTTTTTTTTATCTTACTTAGATATTTATTTTCTTCCCAATACTTATGGTAATGTTCATATTTTTGATTTTAACCGCGAAATCTTACATTTTTAGTAAATTTATATAAAAAGTCGTACATTTGGTTTAAAAAGAATAATAGTAAAATCTTAAATATAATCTCCTTCCGTAAAGTAAATATAAAGTTACAGTTACAAATTTATTATTTAGGTAAAATAAAACAGTTTGTAGCAAATAAGTCATAGAAATAAATGATTATTGCGGATGTTATGTAGAACTTTTGTAAAATTTATAAAAAGTGTATATCTAATTTTGTTCAAAAAAATATTTTATTTTTTAAGTAAAAAAATTGAAGTACGTAGAGCATATACCCGTAAAAAATGAGTAAAACCCGACAAAGTGACTGCTTTAAAGTTAAAAAATTCGTTGAAAATCTTAAAAGCTTCTTTGTAAATAGTCTTCATTGTTGTTTTATGAGAAACCCCACGCTTTTGAGGATACAAAACATCTTCAAAACTAATATTGCTATCTAAAAATTTTTTAAACAAAATTTTTAATTTTAAAAAGTTGCAAAACGCAGTACAGAAACCAATCCTTTTTTAATATGTTGAGATTTTTAGCTAATATCAAACAGTTAAATATATATATATATATTTTGATATCACAATCCATCCTCAGTTCTAAAGAAGAAAATTTTTTTTATAGCTTTATAGCAATTTTTTCTTAAATTTTATTTGACGTTTAATTACTATTATAGTTTAATTTACAAAACAACGCAAAATATTTTTAATTTTTTCCCTTTATTAAGTAACCGATAATAGGACGGATCAGAATAATTAGAAGAAACAACAAATAATGAAAGCATAGAGCCGTTTTTCAGTCAGATAATTAGCCTAAACGTACAATGCCGCTATCGAAGCATTTTCTATAGTCTTTTAAGCATTTGAAAGAAGAAAAAACAAGGCAAAAGTTTTCTGAAGCAGCTACTCGTGATTTCAGATTTGGAGGTCGCGCGCGCGCGAGAGCAAAGTTGTAAAAGCTGAACATCGAAAAGAATCTTATTTGACCAGCACTTAACTTATTTCTTACACGCGACCCACTACATCGCAGTTCGGTGTCAATTCCAATGCGGCCTGTTATTTCATTCGGTCAGCGCTAATAATGTGCCAGTCGACGAACCGCCTGCATAGGACACGGGACATTAAGTTCGCAAAGGTTGAATTTAAATGCGTAATTTTTTCGTAAAGCGCAAGCGACCAGAGTAAATATGGGATCAATTTGTCGCATAGCCGTTTTTTAATAGGGACGTGAAGTCAAGATTACGAAAAAAATCTTTTCTTTCACAAAAAAAACAAAACAAAATTAGCACAATGTTTAAATAATATAATGTGTTTTGTGAAAAATTTGTAAAAAATAAATATACTCATGAACGAAGTTGATCTTTGAATGCAATCCAACCAATAAAACTCAAGAAAGGACTCTCCTACTAACTGGAACATGTTGACTAGGTGCTATATTAGCAAGCAAGCTTATTAAAACTCTTGATAATGTTCTAATTTTTCTGTCTAAAAAAATACTAATTCCACATATAATTATCATTTTAAATAAAACTAAAAATTTCTATTAATTCATTGTACAATCAATGAGTTGAAACTAACGAACTTGCGAGCGAAAACTTTAATTTTAATATTGCATGTAGTGATCGGCGGAACTTCAGAACCCCCGGAACACCGAAACCGGAACCGGAATTGTGATTTTAATAAAATCTGGAACAGGTACCGGAACCGGAATTCCCAATTTTGCCCGGAATAGCCAGAACCCGGAACCAAAACTGCATATAAAACTGCGAAACCCCCGCAACACCGGAACCAGAACCGGAATTGATATTTTCCAAATATCCAGAACGGGAACCGGAACCGGAATTCCAAATTTTACCCGGAACATTCGAAACCCGGAACCGGAACTGTCCATCACTAGAAAAACAGGATTAAAAATAAATAACGTATGTTATATCACCCAAACGGCGGGTGATAATTGTGTTCCATGGGAGTCAAAGTGTAGGAAAAACTAAAAATTAAAGATCTCCACGTTCATTGGAAATCAGGTGCCGGTTGTTCAAAAGTCTAAAGCGGGTCCTTATTTTAAGGGGCCCCCTTAAGTTTAAGGTAAGAGGGCGGTTCAAAAAAATTGGGTTGCTGAAAGATAAAGGACCCCCTTAAAATCGCGAGATAAGGTGGCAAAAATAAGGTAACTCCGTAGTTACCTTAACTTTTTAAGGATCCCCTATTTCAGTGTTTTGTGTAAATCGCGCAATGACCGAAATGTTTATTTCTTTAGATAATATTACTTAAAAACAAATACTAGGAGATAATTTAACAAAATTAAATCCGTTGGAATTTAACTGTGACGAAAACTTTTTCCCAATTTTAGATTTCGAAAAGATACTTTTCTTCGTATTTTCGATTTAATCCGAGGCGATCTTGTTAAAAGCACACAAGAAACAAATTCTTTAGTTCGAAAATTTATTTATACTATATTATAGCAAGAAGTATATAGATATATGTAAGTTAAAAAAATTTACCCGCGATGTCCATAAAAATAACGTTTTAACTTATTTGATTATATAGTTATCTTAGTTATGGGCGGAACTGCGGAACCCTTGGACATCGAAACCGGAACCGGAATTGAGATTTTCCAAAAATCCGGAACAGGAACCGAAACCGGAATTCGAAATTTTGCCCGGAACATATAAAACCTGGAAGCGGAACTGTCTATTAAACTGCGAAACCCGCGAAGTCCATAAAAATAACGTTTGAACTTATTTGATTATATAGTTGTTGTCCTTTGCCAGTAACCAGAGTTTCGTTCAACCCTGCTTGGTATCATCCGGCGCGCTCTTTTCAGGACTCTTTTGTGCCGGGACTCTTTTGTGCCGGACCCCTCGCCTTGCTTACCCCCTCTTCTCACTCACGGAGGAGATCAGCAACCGCTGCGGGGTTCGCCCAAAGGTCCTCTAGTCCCAAGGTCGTGTTAATGTGTGTGCCTGTGAAAAGATGTTATGTTGTGTGTAGGGGTAGTTGATTTTATTTGGGCCCTTTTCCCAATTGGGCATTTTTTATTTTGGACTATATCTTTGGTAATCCTGGACGGATTTTTGGAAATCTCACTTTCGGATCGCTTCCTATGTCCAATGATTCCGCATCTCCGCCCGTAACTAAGTTAACTATATAATCAAACAAGTTAAAACGCTATTTTTATGGACATCTCGGGTAAATTTTTTTAACTTACATATACTCTATATACTCTTGCTAAACTATAGTATAAAATAAATTTCCGAGCTAAAGAATTTGTTTCTTGTGTGCTTTTTACAAGAATCGCTCTCGATTAAATCGAAAATACGAAGAAAAATATCTTTTTTCGAAATAAAATTGGAAAAAGTTTTCGTCACAGCTAAATTCCAACGGATTTAATTTTTGTTAAATTATTTTCTAGTATTTGTTTTTAAGTAATATTATCTAAAGAAATAAACATTTCGGTCATTGCGCGATTTACACCAAAAAACGGAAATAAGGGATCTTTAAAAAGTTAAGTTAACTACGGAGTTACCTTATCTTTTGCCACCTTATACTCGCGATTTTAAGGGGGTGTCCTATCTTTCAGCAACCCAATTTTTTTGAACCGCCCTCTTACCTTAAATTTAAGGGGGCCCCTTAAGGAATAAGGACCCGCTTTAGACTTTTTAGATTTAAACAACCGGCACCTGATTTCCAATGAACGTGGAGATCTTTAATTTTTAGTTTTTCCTACACTTTGACTCCCATGGAACACAATTATCACCCGCCGTTTGGGTGATATAACATACGTTATTTATTTTTAATCCTGTTTTTCTAGTGATGGACAGTTCCGGTTCCGGATTTCGAATGTTCCGGGTAAAATTTGGAATTCCGGTTCCCGTTCTGGATATTTGGAAAATATCAATTCCGGTTCTGGTTCTGGTGTTGCGGGAGTTTCGCAGTTTTATATGCAGTTTTGGTTCCGGGTTTTGGCTATTCCGGGCATAATTGGGAATTCCGGTTCCGGTACCTGTTCCAGATTTTATTAAAATCACAATTCCGGTTCCGGTTTCGGTGTTCCGGGGGTTCTGAAGTTCCGCCGATCACTACATGCAATATTAAAATTAAAGTTTTCGGTCGCATAAGTTCGTTAGTTTCAACTCATTGATTGTACAATGAATTAATAGAAATTTTTAGTTTTATTTAAAATGGTAATTATATGTGGAATTAGTATTTTTTTAGACAGAAAAATTAGAACATTATCAAGAGTTTTAATAAGCTTGCTTGCTAACATAGCACCTTGTCAACATGCTCCAGTTAGTAGGAGAGTCCTTTCTTGAGTTTTATTGGTTGGGTTGCATTCAAAGATCAACTTCGTTCATGAGTATATTTATTTTTTACAAATTTTTTACAAAACACATTATATTATTTAAACATTGTGCTAATTTTGTTTTGTTTTTTTTTGTGAAAGAAAAGATTTTTTCGTAATCTTGATTTCAGGTCCCTATTAAGAAACGGCTATGCGACAAATTGATCCAATATTTACTCTGGTCGGTTGCGCTTTACGAAAAAATTACGCATTTAAATTCAACCTTTGCGAACTTAATGTCCCGTGTCCTATGCAGGCGGTTCGTCGACTGGCACATTATTAGCGCTGACCGAATGAAATAACAGGCCGCATTAGAATTGACACCGAACTGCGATGTAGTGGGTCGCGTGTAAGAAATAAGTTAAGTGCTGGTCAAATAAGATTCTTTTCGATGTTCAGCTTTTACAACTTTGCTCTCGCGCGCGACCTCCAAATCTGAAATCACGAGTAGCTGCTTCAGAAAACTTTTGCCTTGTTTTTTCTTTTCTCAAATGCTTAAAAGACTATAGAAAATGCTTCGATAGCGGCATTGTACGTTTAGGCTAATTATCTGACTGAAAAACGGCTCTATGCTTTCATTATTTGTTGTTTCTTCTAATTATTCTGATCCGTCCTATTATCGGTTACTTAATAAAGGAAAAAAATTAAAAATATTTTGCGTTATTTTGTAAATTAAACTATAATAGTAATTAAACATCAAATAAAATTTAAGAAAAAATTGCTATAAAGCTATAAAAAGATTTTTCTTCTTTAGAACTGAGGATGGATTGTAATATCAAAAAAATATATATATATTTAACTGTTTGATATTAGCTAAAAATCTTAACATATTAAAAAAGGATTGGTTTCTGTACTGCGTTTTGCAACTTTTTGAAATTAAAAATTTTGTTTAAAAAATCTTTAGATAGCAATATTAGTTTGGAAGATGTTTTGTATCCTCAAAAGCGTGGGGTTTCTCATAAAACAACAATGAAGACTATATTTACAAAGAAGCTTTTAAGATTTTCAACGAATTTTTTAACTTTAAAGCAGTCACTTTGTCGGGTTTTACTCATTTTTTACGGGTATATGCTGCACGTACTTCAATTTTTTTACTTAAAAAATAAAATATTTTTTTGAAAAAAATTAGATATACACTTTTTATAAATTTTACAAAAGTTCTACATAACATCCGCAATAATCATTTATTTCTATGACTTATTTGCTACAAACTGTTTTATTTTACCTAAATAATAAATCTGTAACTGTAACTTTATATTTACTTTACGGAAGGAGATTATATTTAAGATTTTACTATTATTCTTTTTGAACCAAATGTACGACTTTTTATATAAATTTACTAAAAATGTAAGATTTCGCGGTTAAAATCAAAAATATGAACATTACCATAAGTATTGGGAAGAAAATAAATATCTAAGTAAGATAAAAAAAAACAATTTCTTGCTTTAACATTCTCCATCTAATTCTATGAAAGTGGATTTTGCCTTGAAAAAGTTTTTGCTGCGTTAAAAAATCGATATTTACTTTGCAACAGTACAGCGCACCTTTTCTAATGCACGAAAGTTTATTATACAAATTTATTCTCTTCATATTTATGTATGTAAATGAGCGGATTCTGCCTTTGTGGCTGTGTTCGACCTAAAAAATATTCTTGATAAAAAAGAAACACGGAAAAATTAATAGGTGCCCTATTTTGTATTCAGACACTGCTTCATATCAAGCATCTGATCAATCTACATGGCCCATCTATTTTGATTCGTTGAACAAATAAACCTACGTTTGGTTTGCCCTTAGAATAACTTTCCTAAAGAAAAACTTGGTTAACAATTCTAGGTTTCTTAAAGGTGCGGTGCGGAGTCAAACTTTTTGTTTTTGATTTATATTATTTTTTTGTGAAAACCTTACGCTTGCCCCGAATAGCCTACAAAAATTTATTTTTTCAACAAAATATCTCCAGTGGTTCAGGAGTTATAACCCCCAAAAATGGTGTTTTTCCACAATTCTGTACATAAAAGATTGCTCAATGAATGGGTCTAACGATATTTACGTTACAAATCATGCACTTAAAGAAAGCGACTATTTTCTACTTTAATTTGATACCTTGATCGTTCAGATTGGTGCAGTATTTGTCGAAATATTTTACTTCCCGTACAAAAAGACCCGCGATTTTTTTCGTTAAAAACACCAAACGGCGGCAGCGATTTTATGAAGTTTTCCCAAGCTTTTTTCCTTCACTTCTTATTTTTAGCGAAAAAATCGAGGGTTTTTTGTACGAGAAACGCAATATCTCTACAAATACTGCACCAATTTTAACGATCATGGTATCAAATAAAGAAGAAAGTAGCCGCTTTTTTCGTTGACTGCATAATTTTAAACTTAAATCGTTATACTTTATTGAGTAATTTTTCATGTACAGAATTGTTAAAAAACGCCATTTTTGGAGGGACTTAACTTCTAAATCACTGGAAATATTTTGTTGAAAAAATTTTTGTGGGCTATTGGGGACAGAAAGTAAGGTTTTTACAAAAAATTATCAAAATTGAAGTCAAAAGGGAACGGGACACGAGGGTACTGGACACGAGGGTACTGGACACGAGGGTACTGGACACGAGGGTACTGGACACGAGGGTACTGGACACGAGGGTACTGGACACGAGGTTACTGGACACGAGGGTACTGGACACGAAGGTACTGGACTTAAAAAAATTGCGTTCACCACAACCTCGCAGCAAAATCAATTCATTATGCAAAGGGGGACACGAGGGTACTGGACACGAGGGGGCGGGTCCACTAAACGCGTGCTGACTACGCGCTATCTTAGCACGTTGTTTAAAACTCTTGTTAATGTTTTAATTTCTGGGTTTTTTCTCGTAAAATCTAACAGAACTTTTTGTTTACATGGCAAAAATTGATATTTTATTAATTTTATACATATTTGTTGTATATATATACAAACTATTAAAGCAATAACCCCCAGTTACGGGTTAGCAAAACTCCTAACTGCGGTTTAAGGCTTTATTAAATTTTATTTCAAACAAATATGCATAAAACTCTTTAATACTAATTTAGTCTGTCTAAAAAAACAGTCCCATAAGTTTTCTCAAGAAAAAACCCAGAAATAAAACATTAACAAGAGTTTTAAACAACGTGCTAAGATAGCACCTAGTCAGCACGCGTTTAGTGGACCCGCCCGAGGGTACTGACGAGCAAAAAACATAACCTTCCCGCACAAAACGGAATAAACTTATTGCGTAACAACAGTTTATTATATTTAAGTATCATTTAGTTTGTTTGACTGACTTATAAAAGAGGATTATAAAAATAAAATTATTGAGAAGACATAAAACAAAAATAATAATTTCATAACATTAAAACATTTTCGTGTAATATATTTGTCTACATTTTCGTGAATTTTTTTATATAAAAACTAACTTTAAAAATCTTGAGAATCTAAGAGACGACTTGAAAAATAAAAAGCATTAAGATTGCTGCTATGCTTTGATTGTGCTGTCAAAACATTTTTGTGGTTATTTTTCGTGGTGTGTTGAAAAAAATGAATTCTTAATAATGCCTTTGGAGAAAATAACTGCAGAAATAATTGCAAATAAAACATTTTAGTAAAATATTTTCCGAAAAACAATTGCTTGCCTTTTTTAAGAGTAAATTATTCGGTATTTTTTAAAAGTACACTATTTTTGAAATATTATGATAATGTTTAGCTAAATTTTTGGGTTTTGCATAAGCTTAGGGGAATAAAGTTTACCGTGCAATGGGTTTCGAAGACTCCCAAAAAATCCGTTGTTTGAATATTTTACTCACGACTTTATACTTAGATTGAAATGCGTAAAATATCATACATGAAAAATCTAACAATTGTATGTTTTTGGGTTTTAAAATCACATTTTGTTTGCCTTGTTTTAAATGATCAACATGTGTTCAAGTAAATTCCTAAAGCTAGAGTGGACTAAAAAAGGCAAGAAGTTATTTTTTACATTTCTACTGCTAAAATCTATTTTTGCTGAAGTTATTATTTTTAAAGATTTTATCAAAAAAACTCATTTATTTTAATCAAGAGTAGATGTTATTTTAATCAAGAGTAGATGAAAGAAGTTTAAATATAAAAAAGACAGCAAAAAACTGAAACTCGCTTCTTATTTTCGTACGAGCATATGATTTAGAAAAAAAAACAGTAATTAAATAACTTCTTGGCGTTCCCATTCCACTCATGGTTGTTTAATAATAATTTTTTAGTTTTTTCAAAGGCAGGGTTTTGAAGCTCCAGAGATTCGGAGTAAGCTTTAAACATTGTCATTGTTTTTATTAAAAACCCATGGTATAAATTGTATGTAAAATAACCTTTAAAAATTTTATGTTTTAGTATGATGTTTTTTAATTAATTTACGTAGTTTTTTGATTATTAAATTGCATTATATTTAAGCAAGAAAAAATGTTATTTATAATTAAAAACGAAACGACTTATGTAACGTTTAATTGTCTTCACGTTCAAACGATTAAAATTTAGTTCGGCTCATTCAGTTTAAAAAATTTACATATTTGTGGCAAACGTATTTTTTCTTAGCTCAGTACCCTCGTGTCCGGTACCCTCGTGTCCAGTACCCTCGTATCCAGTACCCTCGTGTCCAGTACCCTCGTGTCCAGTACCCTCGTGTCCTAGAATCAAGTCAAAAAGTTGACTCTGCACCGCACCTTTAAATAAGGTAAAAGTAAGCCCCTTTTTTAAGTAAAAGCAAAAATATGGTAAAAATAAGAGTAAAAGTATAATAAAAGTAATTTTGAAACGGAACAAAGCACCGGTTTTTGGAGCTCCAGAGCTTCGTTCTAAAGTTCCTTTGCTAATTTTATGCATAAATTATCATTTTAATAAGCTTTTTGGTTAAAATATACGGTTTTAGCGTGTTAGCGACTTAAAAAAATTATATTTTACCATTCACTTTACATTGTTGTTGTAGCCCATAAGGAATAGTGCGGAATTTGTAACGTAAATCATTATACCCATTCACCAATCTTTCTCGTACGGAAGTGTCGAAAAAACCCTTGTTGGCGGTTACTCCTAAATAACTCCTGAACCACTGGAGATATTTTGTTGAAAAAATTTTTATGGGCTTTGGGGGCAGGGGTAAGGTTTCCCCAAAAAATTATCAAAATCGAAGACAAAAAGTTTGACTCCGCACCGCACCTTTAAGTCAGAAGAACCCTTCTGACGCGATGCGATCACTTCACAGAGGTCAAAACGGGGAAGTCTCGACGAACCTAATCCCACAGTAGAAACAACGTGTCAGATTTTGTCTAAATATTGCTTTTAGAACAGCAAGCGCATACTGGTTTTTGTTTTATCCGGAGCATATTTTGTTTCATTGATTTCCATTATTCACGAAACCTGTGGGCAAACTGTAAATTCCACCGACACCGATACCGACCAAAATCTACAGTAATATACCCTAAATTTTTGTATTATGCAAAGTTTAGCCTAAGCCTTACCGGCACATCAATATATAATTTGCGTAAATTTGAGGCGGTGTCGGTGTCGGTGTCGGTGTAATTTACAGTTTGCCGCTTCGCCGGCGTGTCATGAGCATCTTTATCATGAAAAATGGTGCGATTTGTTTTTGCATTTTTATTTAGAAAACAAAACTACTTGTAAGTTGATTCAAAGTTATAATTGTGGTGAAAGTTATCTTATTTTACAAAGTAATCTGTGATTCAGTAATAGCATTTAATCTATATATTTAGCTTTAAGTCGTTGTTTATCTAAAAAAAACGCCAAAAGAGCACTCATTTCATTGTTAAAAAGTTGTACACTACACACCGGCTAGGCCTCGCCGGTTTTCTAAATATGGCTGTATGATTAGAAGTCCTATTCGCGTTAACAAAAGTATACGACTTGACCGACCGTGGGCGCCAAGAATAATACGTGCCTGCTTCCACTATGGGGGTCAGTGAACGATTTGCTAAGAAAAATATTATTAATTTTAACGGAAATATTCAGCGGAAAAAATCGACGTGTCCGCCAGGGCTGGTGATTTTAGTTAATGACAAAACGAAACGTAACTCTAAACTGTAACGTAATATGTGTACAGAATTAGTGTACGTAACTCGTCACACCGGATTTTAGTGTAATCAAATCATTAGTTATGGACGGATTCCGAAACAGCAACCGGAACTCGAATTCCAAATTTTGCCCGAAACAAATAGAACCCGGAACCGGAACTTCCTATCAAACTGCGAAACTCCCGGAACATCGGAACCTGAAGCGCAATTGAGTTTTTCCAGAAATCCGGAACAGGAACCGGAACCGGAATTCTAAATTTTGCTTGGACACCTGGGAGGAACGGAACTGCCCACCAAATCATTAATGAAGCTTGAATTTTCGACATGAACTACAAAACCCATTTGTGCAAGAAGGGTTTTACTCCAAAATGAGAATTTTATTTACTGTTTTTTTTTTAATCTTATTTATATTTTTTTATTTTATTATACTATTAGTACTGTACATATTGGCTTTGCTTTAAAACTAAATTTATTAAATTTAAAAATGACACTTGGAGCTGTGTTCTAACCAGGGAACTTTTACATGGAAGCATTTTGATTTGCCTAAGCCACGATGTTATTAGCTAAATTTTTTTTAAACCGTAGTTAAATCTTTTTTTTTAGAATACCGTAATGTAAGCATTATGTCTTACTAACTAACAACCTTTAAAATATTCAAACTCTGGTATATGTGGAATTGATCGTTTGTATTTTCCTGTTCTCACAACTAGTATTAAAACACTAAAAAGCTGCGAATTGAAGTTATTAACAAAAGTTAATCAGCTTAAAAATGGGAAAACCGTTCTTCATCCATTTTTTTCTGAAATAAATGCACCACAGATAAAGTTTTAATGACCGAATAAAATAAATATCATCATTTAATTAAACATTATTAGTGTTTTTTATCCTTGCTATAATTAACAACAGCACAGTTGATAGATAACTAAACTTTACGTTATTTTTTTATTAAATTCTAAAATAATCTTCCTCCATCTGTAAATACTGTTGTTATTTGCAAAATTCAGCAATTTTAAAGGGCTATTAACTCATGGCAGCCGGAAGTTTTCTTAGAAAGTTGATTCGGCTCTAAGTGGATAAAAATTATTATGTTCGTATTGCTGATGACAACTCAGCTTCTAATCGCAACGTCACACGGGGATCTTCAGCGGAACAATTGTTCTTGGTTTAATAAAGCCGGCGGTTTCGACGATTGCGTCAAATTAATGTGGAATCTGGCCGAAAATAGCACCTTTTATTGGTTCGGGTCTGAATATCAAGAAAAATGTGGAGAATTCAGAGGGAATACGAGAAATATAGATTGCAGCAACCCGCTCCCCGAGGGAATGAGTTCCGACACTTTTCCAACACTGGGATCTCGCCTGTTTTTGGATTCAGAATTCGTCAGCGAAAATTATTTGGAGGATCTCAATTCGGACATAGACGTCGTTTATAGGAGCAGTCCCGGTGAGAGTTATTTTTCTTTGGAAAATTCGACGTGTTTTATAGTTAATTAAGTGCTGTGTTTGTAGCTCGTTGTTGAGATTTTTTTGCTTTTCCGTGTTTTACCTTGAAAAGTACGCGCACATTAATTTAGTAATTATCACTTTGTCGTATTAAGTTTTTCCATATTCTTCTGATTTTTAGTCTGGTTTTACCTAAACAAAAACATAGTTTTTTGAAATTATAGTATTGTTTACGCTGCTTAGTCTTAAAAATATGTTTGTACTCTCTATACGCGCAATGACTCGGAAATTTTATTGTAAAGCACGGATTCTTCACAATTTTTTTATAAATGACAAAAACCAGTAATTTTTTATAATGATCTTTTATGATAATTTTTATGATAGTTTTTTTTATTTTCTATGACCCTGAGATGCAATCATTCGGAATTTTTAGTGAAACGCAGGAATTGGGGAAAATTATTAAATTGTTACGAACATGGAATGCAATGAGTCGGAAATTTTGGTAAAAAGCAGAGATTGGTCAAAATTAAAAATAAAAAACATTAGTGAATTATTTTTTTAGCTACTAACGTGGGATGCAATGTATTGCAAATTTTGTTAAAAATAGGAGATTGGACAAAATTAAAAAAAAAACATTAGTGAATTATTTTTTTAGCTACGAAAATGGAATGCAAGGAGTCGGAAATTTTAGTAAAAAGCAGAGATTGGTCAAAATTAAAAAAAAAACATTAAGTGAATTATTTTTTTGGCTACGAACGTGGGATGCAATGTCTCGGAAATTTTGGTAAAAAGCAGAGATTGGTCAAAACTAAAAAAAAACATTAGTGATTTATTTTTTTAGCTACGAACGTGGGATGCAATGTTTCTGGAAAATTCCGATAAAAAGCGAAGATTGGTCAAAATTAAAAAAAAACATTAGTGAATTATTTTTTTAGCTACGAACGTGGGATGCAATGTCTTGGAAATTTCGGTAAAAAGCGGAGATTTGGTCAAAATTTAAAAAAAAAAACATTAGTGAATTTTTTTTTTAGCTACTAAACATGGGATGCAATGTTGCTCGGAAATTTCGGTAAAAAGCGGAGAAAAATTGGTCAAAATTAAAAAAAAAAACATTAGTGAATTATTTTTTTAGCTACGAACGACGGTGGTGCAATGATCTCGGAAATTTTGAGCTGATAAAAGCGGCGATTGGTCAAAATTGGTATAAGAAAAAAAAAAAAAAAACACTAGTTAATTATTTTTTTAGCTACGGAGACGTGGGATGCAATGAGAAATCGGAAAATTTCGGTAAAAAGCGGAGATTGGTCAAAATTAGAAAAAACATTAGTGAATTATTTTTTTAAGTGGACGAACGTGGGATGCAATGTCTCAAAACAAAATTTTCGGTAAAAAATGGAGGTTGGTCAAAATTTAAAAAAAAACATTAGTGAATTATTTTTTTAGCTACTAATGTGGGATGCAATGTCTCGGAAATTTCGGTAAAAAGCGGAGATTGGCCAAAATTTAAAAAAAAACATTAGTGAATTATTTTTTTAGCTACAAACGTGGGATGCAATGTCTCGGAAATTTCGGTAAAAAGCGGAGATCGGTCAAAATTAAAAAAAAACATTAGTGAATTATTTTTTTAGCTACGAACGTGGGATGCAATGTCTCGGAAATTTCGGTAAAAAACGGAGATTGGTCAAAATTAAAAAAAAAAAACATTAGTGAATTATTTTTTTAGCTACGAACGTGGGATGCAATGTCTCGAAAATTTCGGTAAAAAACGGAGATTGGTCAAAATTAAAAAAAAAACATTAGTGAATTATTTTTTTAGCTACGAACGTGGGATGCAATGTCTCGGAAGTTTTGGTAAAAAGCGGAGATTGGTCAAAATTAAAAAAAAACATTAGTGAATTATTTTTTTAGCTACGAACGTGGGATGCAATGTCTTGGAAATTTCGGTAAAAAGCAGAGATTGGTCAAAATTAAAATTATTTTTTTAGCTACGAAAATGGAATGCAATGAGTCGGAAATTTTGGTAAAAAGCAGAGATTGGTCAAAATTAAAAAAAAAACATTAGTGAATTATTTTTTTAGCTACGAACGTGGGATGCAATGTCTCGGAAATTTCGGTAAAAAGTGGAGGTTGGTCAAAATTTAAAAAAAAAACATTAGTGAATTATTTTTTTAGCTACTAATGTGGGATGCAATGTCTCGGAAATTTCGGTAAAAAGCGGAGATTGGTCAAAATTTAAAAAAAAAAACATTAGTGAATTATTTTTTTAGCTACGAACGTGGGATGCAATGTCTCGGAAATTTCGGTAAAAAGCGGAGATCGGTCAAAATTAAAAAAATCATTAGTGAATTATTTTTTTAGCTACAAACGTGGGATGCAATGTCTCGGAAATTTCGGTAAAAAACGGAGATTGGTCAAAATTAAAAAAAAAAACATTAGTGAATTATTTTTTTAGCTACGAACGTGGGATGCAATGTCTTGGAAATTTCGGTAAAAAGCAGAGATTGGTCAAAATTAAAATTATTTTTTTAGCTACGAAAATGGAATGCAATGAGTCGGAAATTTTGGTAAAAAGCAGAGATTGGTCAAAATTAAAAAAAAAACATTAGTGAATTATTTTTTTAGCTACGAACGTGGGATGCAATGTCTCGGAAATTTCGGTAAAAAGCGGAGAGTATTTCGTTCACCCGGAAATAACCCTTCCGGCGTCGGTAACCCGTTTTCAACCGACGTTGACACCGTTCGACTGCGATTCGGACTATCTGTGCACTATCATCTTTTACGACGTTGGCAACGCCATGGTGCACAACGTCTGGATCAACTGGCCATTGGAAAGAGTGGGTCGAAAATTAGGGCTGGTTCATACTTATGACAAAACGTCCTTTGGGCAAAGTCCAAAGGACAAAATTCAAAGGGAAAAGTCCAAAGGGAAAAGTCCAAAGGACAAAATCCAAAGGACAACGTATTCATACTTTTGTCCTTTAGACTTTAGCCCCTTTCGATTTTGTCCTTTGGACTTTGTCCCAAGGACAAATTCTAGGTAGCGTTCATACTTCGTCCAAAGGCAAATGTCCAAAGGACGTTTTGGCTTTTATAAAATTGTCCTTTGGACTTTGTCCAAAAGACGTTTTTTTCATAAGTATGAACCAGCCCTTAGTGACGGGCAGTTCCGGTGCCGGGTTCCGGATGTTCGGCGGAAAATTTGGAATTCCGGTTCCTATTCCGTATTTTTTGAAAATCTCATTTCCGGGTCCGGTTCCTGTTCCGGATTTTCGAAAAATCTCAATTCCGGTCCTGGTTTCGGTTCCGGTGTTCATAGGGTTCCGCGGTTCCGCCCATCACTATCGAAAATGATTTATAATGATTTATTGATTTATGAAAATGAACAGCTAGTGTTAATTAAGTGGCCAATGGAAAAGGTGGGTTGCGGTGAAGATCTTATATCAACCAATGTTATTTTCTTATCAAATTTAGTATGGCGACTTTTAAAACTTACGAACCCCTGTTTCGCATGGATTTCTAAGTTCAGAACCAATTGATCTCTGAAAACATATAAATATTTTTTGCAATTTAAGAATTAAAGTACGAAAATGATACAAATGTGTTCAATGCAAACTATCTAATAAAAATATAAATATTTTGCTGTAAAAAGTTTTGATGTTTGGGAAAACTATTCGAGTTTGTGGAGTATTTTTATGATTTTTGAGAGGTTTTTTATCTAGCGATTTTTGTAATATTTTTATTAAGCTGAAAACACGGGGAATTTCATATGATTTAGGAGTTTAGCATTTTTGCTAAAATTTTTAGCATTAAAAATGTGTGGAAATTATATTTTAGAAAAATAAATAAATGCGGGGGAATTAATTTTTTATTAATTTTAGACGATTTCAAAAATTTTTTCCAGGCATGCATCAAACTAGAAATATGTTTTGATTTTTCCATTTTTGATAAATATCTTAATTGTTTTATATTACTTCAGCAGTTTATTAATTTGGTAATAAATCATTTAAATATAGTAAATTTTCAAAGTTATAGTCTAGAGTTAAACAAATTAAATTACAGCAAATTTTTAAAATCAAAAAAAAAATAATTTGAATTTTGAAAACTTTTTTGTTTAAATCTAGTTCTTTACAACAAATATTTCTCGCTTAATAATTTCCAAAATTTTTAATCAAAATGGCAGTTCTTTTAGATTTTTTTATATTAAAAATTTGAAATTATAAATTATCGTAATCAAACAATTGATATTTGGAAAAATTATACTTTTTTAAGATTTTCAATAAATTAGATTTTTCATAACTTAAGATTTAAAGGATAAAAAATAATGTTTTTTTTTAATCGGAAATAGGTGGTATTGGAAATTTCTAAATAACAATTCATCATTAATCTTTATAGAATTTGAGAACAATCAACCCGCCTTTACCTTTTAAAGCCTAGCCTAATCCTTTTGCCTTTCTGGTTTTTAGAGCAGAGAGGAATGTTAAAGAAGAATGCGGCACTGTCCAAAATATCTTTGCCATACGAGTTCAACATTCGGAATTACAAATCGAAATTTCGATTGGAAGGTTGGAGGATTTACGTGTATTTACCAATATATATCTTGCCCTATTGTGAATAAATTTCAAGTTTTTTAGTAGAAGCTCATGCCTGTGCAAGTAAAACGTGTATTTAAAATGAATAAAATTTTATTTTTTCAAATTTTAAAAAATAAGAATTTTTTTCCAAAAATATTATAAAATTGTCAAAAAAATTGGTACCGGTGTTGTTATTTATTTTTTATTAATGTATTTGTCTCTTACAGTACAAAAACAAAGCTTTAAAGATATTTTTAGAAGTCGTAGCAACGGTTGTAAAATTAACTTTTTGTTTTTTTTATAAGAATACTTAACCAATATGTAATTTATCCATTAAAAAAAGATGGAGAAAATTTTTTAAAAGAGTACATAAAGCAAAAATCCCAAAGTTAATATTAAAAAATTTTTTTCATTAATTTGTTTTCTTGGCTCTTTACTGAAAATTGAGAAAGGCGAAAAAAAAGCATTCGTCGCTAAGGCGGAAAAAAAGCACCTGAAAGAAGCGTATGACAAATATCGTGCAGCGGCGTTTATTTAATACGTTATAGGATGGAATTATTATTTTAAAAGTTATTATAAGTATTACATCATAAGTTATTATGAAACTTAAATAATTAGTAAAATTAATAATATTATAAAGCTATTATAAAGTTAGTATTTCGTTTGTAAACATGAGTTTAAATAAATTTAAAAGTATTTGCAAAGTAAATATATGAAAAATGAAATAAAATCTGATTTTAATACATTGTGTTAGTTGTTAGGTAAAAAATCGACAATTTTTAAAATGAATTACTGTGCATTAGCACAAAAGTGAAAGCTAATGGTAAAATCGACCTGTAAAGTTTTTCGCACTATACCACTTTGCGTTTATGAATATACAATGGAGAACAATAAAAGAATCATTATAAAATATCTGAGCAGTTTATTTTAGATATTTTATTTCATTTATAAAATTTAGCTTCTTTTAGTTTATATTGGCGGTGCCATCTTTAATAACATTAAATTCATTACACATGTAGTTATAAAACTTCCGGACCGCGTCTACTTTTTGGACTCTGTGCAATATTTAGTATCGTCCATTGTCGGGACGTTTTTATTAATTTTTTTTAAACAAATTTTATAAAAAAACTTTTTTCATCTGACATACAAACAGTTCATGCTATTTTAAACGGTGACGTGCAAAATTCCCATAAAAGTAGTGTGAATTCCCCATGGCAAAATTTCTCATAAGGTAGTGCAAATTCCCCATAACATTCAGAAATGCGTTTGCAAACTAAAATTTGCTTAAAAAAACTTGATTTTAATCATAAAAGCATTAAAATTGTTTTAATTTTTTCCTAAGTCCAAGCAAAGCTCTAAAATCTAGCTAAATTTTATCATGATAAATTTTGTTTGTTTTTTCCAAGTGTCAAAATTTAAAAAAAAATATTGCAAACGCATTATATTTATGGTGAATTTACACCACTTTATGGGGATTTTGTAAAAGTTTATGGGGATTTTGGCCTATGGGAAATTTGTCCATGGGGTTTTATACGGACCCATTTTAAACTTCTTGTTTTTGTTTTAAAATGCATATTTATTAATTTAAAAAAAAATTGAAAACGTGATATAAAAATATTGAACCCGGTCCAAATTTTTTTGATTTTCGTCCTATTTTTTCAGTTATTATTTTTGATGACAATTGAGTCCACTATTAATTAAACTTATTACTATGAAATTTGGTCAACAGTTTACAAAAAATTTGTAGTTTTCATTGAATCTTCTATATATTAATGCAAGATTAATTTTATAATTCGTTCTTTTTACAAATTATATTTAT
>JASAMX010018933.1:0-14575 GCA_030248175.1 Microlaimidae sp. YZB2_3 | reverse complement strand
TTATATATTCTTGCCCAGGGTAACCACCATATATGGGCAAGTTGGTCCGAAATGGGGGGTTAAATTAAACCTCAAATTAGGTGGGGGGGGGTTAAAATCCGAGAAACACAAACTACCCATATAGTTTTTTTCTGGAGTGCAAATTACCCATATCGTTTTTCGATTTTGAAGGAAAAATAGGTAAAAAACGCTAAATTTTAGGTCAAAAAGTCTTTTTTGTTGCATTTTTGAGCTTTTTATTGCTTAAAACATTCATTTTGACCTCAAAACTTAGGTTTGGAGGCAGTTAGAAGTCATTTTAAAGATTTTTTTTTCTTTATTTTTCCAAAATTGAGGGGTTAATCTTTTCCCCCCGCCCACTTCTGCCGGGGGGGGGGTGAAACCCCCTTCTCAGAGTTTTGGGGAGGGGTTAACCCCCCAATCCCCCCCGTGCCCCCACCCCCCTAGCTGGCGGGACCGTTCTCACCTATGCATTCATTAAGTTACTTTTTTTTATTAAAAAAATAAGATTATGCGTTATTTATTTTGGAATACATTAGTCCAGGTAAGCGGATAGGAACCGAGAAAAATTAAATATTAGAAATGTTTCTTTCTATACCACCACCACGTGCAGACCTGTGCACGGTTTGGAAATTCCCTCCCCCTCGCCCGGGAATATTAGTGGCAGTGCCCCCTGTTTTATTGCATCCCCCGGCCAAAAATAAAAAAAGTACACAATAATTATGGCGCCATTTTTGGACGCCATAATCAGCGATTTTTTTTTGCAGTTTTTAGCCGATTTTAATACATTTTAAGCCATTTTAAACCTATTTTTGCTTAAATTATTTCCCCTTTATGTCCCTTTTTTCTTTAAAAAATTTCCTTTTTTTTTCTGCTTTTTTTTCTTTTCCCCCTGCTTGCCCCCAGTTTTTTTGCTCCCCCATTTCCTCGTGCCCCCTCCCCCGTTTAAAAAAATTGCCCCCGTGCCCTCCCCCCAAACATGGGCGTAGCCAGGAGGGGTATAGGAGGTCTAGACCCCCCCTTTTGAGTCGGGGAAAAATTTGGGGTTAGACCCCCTTTGGGTCGCCAAGAATAAAAATTTGGGGGACTGGAACAACCATTTTTTAAAAATTTTTTCGCGCTTCGCTCCGCTCAGCGCTCGATTAATTATATAGTCTCCACTTCTAAATTTGTGTTACTTTGTTGTTATTGTTTTGTAATCTTGGTATGACCACGCTGGACCCACCCCATTCTTAATGTTTTAACTTGGTCTCCACTTCTAAATTTGTGTTACTTTGTTTTGTAATCTTGATACGCATAGATGTTTTTGGTCGGGTCCGCTAGGGGGGGGTCCACCCCCGGGTGGAAGGCCAAAATTTTTTTAGGGGGGGGGGTCCAGGGGGGTCCGGGCCCCCCTGGCACTTTTGGGGGGGGTCGACCCCGGGTGCGAGATTTCAAATTTAGGGGGGGGGTCAGGGGGGTCCAATTTTTCAGCAAAATTTTTTAAACTCAATAATTTAAGTGTTTTTCAGGTCTAATATTGAATTTTATCTATTAAAACAGCCTATTTAGGCCTAAAAAGTGTATTTAAACACTGTTTTTAACTAAAAACAGGTGTTTTTTACAGTAAATAAAAAAATATACTTCCAAAGTGGGTGGGAGGGGGGGGGGGGAGGGGGGTCCAGCCTTCCAGGGGGGGGGTGGGAGGTCGGACCGCTCTCAAGCTTGGGGTGGGAGGGGGGTGCACCCCCCCCCCCCCTAGAGCCAAAATTTTGGACCCCCCCTGGAAAAAATCCAGGGGGGGGGTCCAAAATTTTGGCTCTAGGGGGGGTGCACCCCTCTGTCCCCCCCCCAAAAACATCGATGTTGATACGACTATGCTGGACCCCCATTTGATATTTATATAGTGGGATTAAAAATTTAAAGGTGAGAAGTAATTTTTAAAAATATTTTTTTGCACTTTGCAGTGCTCAGCTGTAATTCAATGTACTCATTTTTCAATTGTTATTGTTTTGGAAATCGAAAATTTTAAGATAGGTATAAAATTGTTTGTAAAAAAATTTTTTCTTTGTTTTATACTTATTTTTCTTGGATAATAGGAAAATAATAATGTATGTGACAGAAAAAAGGCGATAAACACTCCGCGCGAAGCGCGGGGAAATTTTTTAGCCTTTTTATAACGTTTTGGATTTGGACCCCCCTCGACCCACCCTTTCGGAAATTTTGTTCAAGGTTGGACCCCCTTTCCAAAATCCTGGCTACGCCCATGCCCCCACACATTTTGGAATTGCTCTCCCCAAATAAAACCCCAAAGAGGCAGTGCACAGGTTTGCACGGGTTTTTTTTTTGAGAGTGCATTTTTACCAAATTTTAACGGCCTGTTTTAAAATAAACTATGCTTTTGCTTTTCTTTTTTAAAATTAATTTTAAATAGCCTAAATAAGAAGCTATTAACTTCAATGGCTGAGGGATTTATCCCTCCTAAAAATCCCGAAATTTATTTATTTTGCTAGAAATGAATCTTGATTGATATCTTAAATTGCAAACACTCCCCTAAAATTTATAGCTACTATCTCGAAAACACCCTTAAAAATTAGAGGGGTCTTTGCAGTACTAATACCGCTAAAAATGAGGTATTTTGAAGATACCCCCCTCCCCCCCAAAAAAATTATTTGATACGCCTACCTTCCAAATTTAGGATCGAGGGTCGATAATACTTGAGATTTGACAAAATTTAGGACGCTTCCCACCTATGGCTATTACCTATCTATGGTTTTTATATTAGGTTTTGTTGTTTTTCAATTGAATGAAATTCGAAATTGTAACCCCCCTCCTGCGCCTTCCCAGCCTAATTTAAGGTATAAATTTTGTTCAAGATTTATTCGATTTTGAGAAAAAACACTACTTTTGTACGCTTTTCAGACCTGAGCATTGCCTCCCGGTGGAGGTTTTATTGGAGGAAGGGCGCTAAAACGGGGGGAGGGTAAGCAGGAAAACAAGAGAAAGAAAAAAAGGAGGAAAAAAGATTTTAAAAAAGAAGTAAAAAAGAAAAAAAAAAGCATAAAAAAGCGAAATTTAAGTAAAAATGAGTCTAAAATGGCTTAAAATGCATTAAACCAGGCTAAAAACTGCAAAAAATTAGTGATGATGGCGTCATAATGGGTAAACAATGGCGCCATAATTTTTAAGTACTTTTTCATTTTTTGGCGGAGTGGGTTATATTATTTTATAATTTTTAATTTATTTATTTTTGTCTCATCATAATTTTTTTAGAAATATCGGTTGCAGTACAGAAAATATTTGAAGCAGCTAAGGTAATAAGCTTGATTTTTAATCTAAGTAAAATGTTAAGAAATGTAGGTATTTAGTATAAATTTTATCAACTCGAATTTATGTACCTAAAAGCCAATTGTCAAATACTTTTCATCAAAACGTTCTAAATATAAATAAATGTGTTGTTTGGATTTGGGTGAGGTAGCGCTTGCACGTCTGCCGCAAAATTTGCGACCGAAAATTATATGCCGCAAACTTAAATTTATATAAATTGTAATGCTTTTTTTCACAGTAACGTAAAATAAATAAAAACGCAAATTTCAGCTCCAAAAATAAATTTGTTAAAATGAAGTGAACTTTAGTGGAGTTTTAAATATTTATTATCCTATAAAAACCAATTAATGTAGCAAAAGTTTTTTGGGTATTGTATATTGGACCCCCTTCCCCGCCTGATCCCACTTAGCCAGAATCAACCAACTCTAAAATTGCTTTAGAAGATTTTCCTTCAAATATTAAAATTTTGCTTTCGCTATTCATACGACGGCCGGGGGGGGGGGGGGGGGTTAACCTTTTCCCCCCCCCACTTCTGAGTGGGGGGGGGGTTAAAGCCCCCTTCTTAGAATTTGTGTGGGTTAACCCCCCCAACCCCACTCCCCCCGTGCCGATGTATGGTTAGTAGCCGAGTGGTCAGAGCGTTGGACTCGGACCTCAAGACCGCAGGATTGAGTCTCAGCCGGGCAATATTGTTAACGTCGAAAAAATTATTTTTTATTAAATTTTTAGCTTTTTTATTAAAAAGTGTTCATTATTTAAGGCACGCTAAATCGGAAATAAAAAATAGATTATTTTTGTAATTGAATTTTATTAATGCATTGTATTTTTGACATGTATTTTATTGGTGTCATTTGTTGATTGTGAACGATAACAATTTTTTAAGAAAAATAAATGTCAAAAATTGAATCAGCAGATCAAATTACGTTGGTAAAAATTAATTGGAAAAGATCTGCCGTCAAAATCTAACTGTGGTCTGGTGTTCTACCTTAAGAGGAAGAGGCACAAGCATACATGGACAAGTTCATAGATGAACAGGGGGGGGGGTTGGGTTGGGTGGGGTCCGCCCACGTAGCCTCGAAATTTCGGTCCCCCCAGAACAAAATCCAGCCCCCCCTTATCCCAAATTTCGAATTTTTTACCCCTGACCCCCACTAAATTTTGAAATCTGACCCCCCTCCCCTCGGCCCCTTCCCTTTCGAGAAAATTTTAAGTACATGTTTTATACTAAATTTTCTTCCAAAAACGTAAATTTTTAACACAAATTCATGCTTTTATACCCTTTTTATACCAGAATATCGCTTTTTATTTAATAACATGTAGTATTATCTTATAAAAAAACTATTATTAAACCTTTAATGGTTTAAAAGTATTTTGCTTCGGACATTGGACCCCACCTGACCGACCCCCCTCTAGGTTTCAAATTCTTCCACCCCGGGCGGACCCCCCTTAGGAAACTTGGGGGGGGGGGGGTTCGACCCCCCTAGGACCCTTCGTAGATTTCGAAATGTCATTTACCCGGGGTAAACACCATACATGGGCAAGTTGGTACGGAGTGGGGGGGGGGGTTAAAATCCGAGAAACGCAAAAAACCCATATGGTTTTTTTTTCTGGAGTGCATTTTACCCATATCGTTTTTCGATTTTGAAGGTAAAATAGGCAAAAACCCTAATTTTAGGTAAAAAAGCCCTTTTTATAGCATTTTTGAGCTTTTTATTGCTTAAAACATTCATTTTGACCTCAAAACTTAAGTTTGGAGGCAGTTAGAAGTCATGTTAAAGACATTTTTTTCTTTATTTTTTTCAGAATTGGGGGGTTAACCTTTTCTCCCCCTCCACTTCTGAGTGGGGGGCGGTTAAACCTCCCTTCTCAGAATTTGGAGGGGGGTTGGTTAACCCCCCCAACCCCCCGTGCCCATGTATGGTAAACACCCCCCCAACCCTAGCTTCGCTTACCGTGTTCATCTATTGACTAGTTAGTCCGGGGAGTGGAAGGGGGGGGGGTGGTTAAAATCTGAGAAACGCATTTTACCATATTGTTTCCTTTCTGGAGTGCATTTTACCAGACCTGTGCACTGCCCCCCCCGGGGTTAAAATGGGGGGGGCAACTTTTTTGAAACGGGGGGGGGGGCAAAAAAACGGGGCAAGCAGGGGAGAAAGAAAAAAAAAGAAAAAAAAGAAGGAAAAAAGGACAAAAAAGCGAAAATAAGGTAAAAATAGGTCTAAAATGGCTTAAAATACATTGAAATAGGCTAAAAACTGCAAAAAAATTGCGATGATGGCGTCATCATAGCTTAAAAATGGCGTCATAATTTAATGGTACTTTTCCATTTTTTCGCGGGGGGGGCAAATAAAACGGGGGGGGGGGGCAAATCCTCCAATAAAACGGGGGGGGCATTTCCAGACCGTGCACAGGTCTGTTTTACCCATATCGTTTTTTTATTTTGAAGGAAGAATAGGTAAAAAACATGTATAATCAGGTCAAAAAGACCTCTTTATTTCATTTTTTTTAGTTTTTTATTGCTTAAAACACTCATTTTGACCTAAAAACTTAAGTCATTTCGAAGAAATTATTTTTTCGTTTTTCCGGCATTGGGAGGGGGGAGGCTTTAAACCCCCTCCTATTTCAGAATTTGGGGGGAGGGTTAAGCCTCAACCATAGATTGGCAGCTTCCCGGATTTTTTCGAGGAGGGGGGGTTATGCCTATACATGGGCACGGGGGGTTGGGGAGGTTAACTTCCCCCAAATTCTGAGAAGGAAGGTTTAACCCCCCTACTCATTCAGAAGTGTGGGGGGGGAGAAAAGGTTAACCCCCACCAATTTTGGAAAAATGAAGAAAAAATGTCTTTAAAATGACTTCTAACAGCCTCCAAACTTAAGTTTTGAGGTCAAAATGATTGTTTTAAACAGTAAAATTCATGATATACTTAAATGTTCAAACAGTGGGTTGTAATCCACGTGTTGCACATTAAGTAATGCATCTGCAGACCTGTGCACGGTCTGAATATGCCCCCTCGCTTTATAGGAGGATTTGCCCCCGCCGTATTGCCGCCCCCCCGCCCAAAAATGAAAAAGAACCCAAAAATTATTATGACGCCATTTTTGACCTATTATGACGCCATCATCGCCAATTTTTTGCAATTTTTGTTTTTAGCATATTTCAATGCTTTTTAAGCCATTTTAGACCTATTTTTACTTAAATTTCGCATTTTTTTGTCATTTTTTCGTCTTTTTTTCTTTTTTTTTCTTCTTTTCTTTCTCCCCCTCTTGCCCTCACCCGTTTTGTTGCCCCCCCTCCCGTTTCAAAAAAGTTGCCCCCGTGCCTCCCATTTTAAAATTGCCCCCACCCCAATAAAACTCCGGGGGGGGGGGGCAGTGCACAAGTCTGCATCTGCTTTTTTAATTGCAGCAAAAAAATTTAATGTGTAACAAGTGGATTTAAATACCCAATATGCAACAAGTGGATTTAATTTCAGGTGCCTATTGAATGGGATCCGGTGGACGTGACGCCTGTGAAAGGGCGAGATGGGCGGATGGAAATCCCGTCCAAGTGCATCGATCTCATGCACAAGAACAAGATCGGACTCAAAGGGCCGCTGGCCACGCCCGTGGGAAAAGGTCACCGCTCGCTAAATTTGGCCCTGAGAAAGTAAGCGCTACTCCCTCCGAAGCATAGGTGTGCAGCCTCTCGGATTTTAGAGGGGGATATAGCCGACCATACATAGGCACGATGGGGAAGGGGGGGTTGGGGGGTTAACCCCCGCAGCCCCCCAAATTCTGAGAAGGGGGGTTTAACACTTTAACCCCCCCAACTCAGAAGTGGGGGGAGAAAAGGTAACCCCCCAATTTTAGAAAAATAAGGAAAAAAATTTCTTAAAAATAACTTCTAACTACGATCGCGATCTTTGCCGACGGTTTGATAGTAAAATTGGTATAAAAACATTAATACCTTAAGAAAAACTGTCGGCACTAAGAATATAGATAAAATATATCATTCTACGCAAAATCAAACTTAAATTTTAAATAATTATTTGCAAAATTGCATAAAATCTTATATTAAAACCGTCGGGAAATTGCCGACAGTTTTAGGATGTTTTTTAAAAAGTTTTTTAGAGAATCTTGATTTTAATATTAGCTCTTAATTTCAGTTTTCAAGAACATAAAAACGTTAATTACATTTTATATTATTGCGAAATAATCGGAAAAAAACTTTTAAAATTTATTCAACATCCTAAAACCGTCGGCAACTCCCCGACGGTTTTCAATATAGGATTTTATGCTATTTTTCAAATAATTATCCAAAATTTAAGTTTGATTTTGCGTAGAATGATATATTTTATCTATATTCTTTGTGCTGACAGTTTGTTTTAGGTATTTATGTTTTTATGGCAATTTTACTATCAAACCGTCGGCAGTTTTTAGTTTAAAACTGTCGGCAGAACCGTCGGCAAAGATCACGATCGTCTTCTAACTGCCTCCAAACTTAAGTTTTGAGGTCAAAATAAATGTTTTAAGCAATAAAAAGCTCAAAAATTTTATAAAAAGGGCTTTTTCATCTAAAATTAGCGTTTTTACCTATTTTTCCTTCAAAATCGAAAAACGATATGGGTAAAATGCACTCCAGAAAAAAAACTATATGGGTATTTTGCGTTTCTCGAATTTTAACCCCCCCCCCCCTAATTTAGGGTTTAACTCTCCCCCCACTCCGGACCAACTTGCTCATGTATGTAGCCGACCCCTAAAATGTTTTGTGGAAGGATGGGCTTCTTGAAATTTTTTTTGGGGTATACCTCAATACCACATATTTAGCGTTTTTAGTACTGGGACACCTCGAATTTTGGGGGAGGGTGTCCGGGGTACCCTCAAATTTTAGGAGGATGGTATACCTCAAATACCCCATTTTTAGCGTTTTTTTAGTCGTGGGACCCCCAAAATTAAGGGGGATGTAATCGGCATGTGGGGGGTATAACCATAGGTGGGCAGGGGGGGGGGAAGTTATACCCCCCAAAAAAAAATCCCGATTATACCCGACACTCGCACTTCCCTCCTAAAATTTGGGGGTATCCCTGACACCCCCCTAAAATTTGGGGGGTCCCCGTCCCACCCAGTACTAAAAACGCTAAAAATGGAGTATTTGAGGTATACCTTTAAAAAATTTTTGGGACACCTTCCCCCCTCCAAATTTCGGGGTTCGGGTATAGCCTCTCAAAATCCGGGAGGTTGCCCACCTATGGGTATAACCCTCCCCCTCAACTCTCCCCCTGGTTCGCCTTCCTGCCCACCTATGCTCCTACTTATTCTTTGCACCACCAATTATTTTGTCTGTTTACAGGGAATTCAACTTGTACGCCAACGTGCGGCCTTGTAAAAGCATCGAAGGCTACAAAACCAATTACGAAGGCGTTGACGTGGTCACAATTAGGGAAAACACAGAAGGAGAGTATTCTGGGATAGAACACGAAGTGAGTTTTGACGTGATATATTATTATTAATTTGTACTGTTAGTTGTAATTAATGTTTGGCGAGTTTTTGTAATAAGATAAACGATAATAAGCCAGACCTCTGCACCGCCCCCCCCGGGGGTTTAAACGGGGGTGGGGCAATTCCAAAACGGGGAGGCACGGGGGGCAACTTTTTTGAAACGGGGGGCGGCAAGCAGGGGGGAAAGAAAAAAAAAAGAGAAAAAAGGACAAAAAAGCGAAAATAAGGTAAAAATAGGTCTAAAATGGCTTAAAATACATTGAAATAGGCTAAAAACGGCACAAAATTGCGATGATGGCGTCATCATAGGTCAAAAATGGCGTCATAATTTTAGGGTACTTTTTCATTTTTTGGCGGGGGGGCAAATCCTCCAATAAATTGGGGGGGGGGCATTTCCAGACCGTGCACAGGTCTGATAAGCCATTTAAAAAATAAACAAAATCGTAACGAAGAATGACATTTAAAAAAAACAGTTAATTTTTCACAAATCTCTTTACGTGTGGTATGGAAGAAAACTTTAAGATAGGTAAAAGCAACAGCAATGAACGAATTATATTTTTAAACTAAATATTAATTCTCCTCGTGACCCACTGAAAATAATTCTCTAACCTTTGATTTAGCATGTACGTAATTTTCTGAGGTAAGAATAAAGTCTCACGCAAGCTTGTTGACAAGAGTTCTTCACAAATATTTGAGTTTAATTACTTTAAATTAAAATAACTATTGTATTGGCGCATAATAAATTTATGGTAAATTTTGCTTAAGTAATAGTTTCATTTAACTCTTTACAGTATTGATTCACATTTTTTGCTCATTTTGTTTGCTAAACGTAAAATTTTATTTAAATCTATGGAAGATTCAATTTAATCATATTTCTGTTAATTGATGCGATAGTTTCCTGCTGAACAGAATGGTTTATTTTTATTTTTGTCTGCCCAAATCAAATCTGGAAACTGCCTGGCTTTTCCCTCGTACACAAAACCACACTTACGTGATTTATTTTTTAATAAACAAGAAAATGCTGTGTTATTCTTAAATCTATTACTCTAAGTTTTTTTGTAGTATTATTTTAAATGATCATGCTAGTTTGTAATAAAATAGAATATAAAAATAAGCAACAAGTGTTCCTTTTTAGATTGTTGATGGTGTTGTTCAAAGCATAAAGTTGATAACTGAAAATGCTTCAAGAAGAGTAGCTAGATACGCTTTTGAGTATGCTAGAAGTCAAGGTACGCTAATATTAATATGCATAGATGTTTTTGGGGGGGGGGACAGAGGGGTGCACCCCCCTAAGCCAAAATTTTGACCCCCCCCCTGAAAAAAATCAGGGGCCCCCTCCCCCAAGCTCGAGAGCGGTTCGACCTTCCCCCCCCCCCTGGAAGGCTGGACCCCCCTCCCCCCCTCCCACCAATTCCTAGAAGTATATTTTTATTTACTGTCAAAAACACAGGTTTTTAGTTAAAAACAGTTTAAATACAGTTTTTAGGCCTAAATAGGCTGTTTTAATACATAAAATTCAATATTAGACCTAAAAACACTTAAATTATTGAGTTAAAAAATTTTGCTGAAAAATTGGACCCCCCGACCCCCCCCCCTAAATTTGAAATCTCGCACCCCGGTGACCCCCCTAAAAAGCCAGGGGGGCCCGGACCCCCCTACCCCCCCCCTAAAAAAATTTTGGCCTTCCACCCGGTGGACCCCCCCCCCCCCTAGCGGACCCGACCAAAAACACCTATGTTAATATTTCTAAACATATGCGAACTAAACAGCCAAACGCAGTATTTTTCCTCCCCCTTACCCCACTAAAAAAAATTCAAACCATCGAATTTCCCTTCCCCAAGGTCGCCAAACAATTTTATCAACCTTCTTAAATCTTGTTAGTGATGCTATGTGCTATATCTTTGAAAGCCCTTTGGCATTCATAAGGAATAAGAGAGATTTTTGATTTTTTTGGCTACATATTTAGGGGTCAAGTCGACTCTGAATTATTTTGACGAGTCATAGCCAGAGGTATGTTGTTTTCAAATTTCAAACAAACTTGTTTTGAACTAATTTAATTTTTATAGAAGTTAATTGAATTTCATTGACTTAACTATAGGGTAGTGCATTTAATTTCGGCACTTTTCCCAATTGGGCATTTTTGATTTTGGACTATATTTTTGGTAATCCTGGACGGAATACGACGTTTGATAGCTCAAATGAGAGCTAATTATATGTAGATGACTGTCGTGAGCTTTTTATTTGTTATGTTATGATATTTTCATGTGAAATTGTGTGATTTATAAAAAATAAAATTGTTACTCGTTTTTTGAACATGGGCATTTCATGATTACGCAATAAATTGGTTTAAAAATTAAACTGTCCTGGTAAAATTTAGTCTGTTTTCCGAATTTTTAGTCCCCGTGGTTCTACGTTGCGTCTGTGGTGACCAATCGTTATAAAATAAAATAGTGTAATTTCGGCACACTATTGCTGTAGGTAAAAACGGGTTCAATTTAGTGGTCGGGTGTTAAATTGTAGTTGTAATTAGTTAAAAGACAACGTTGAAATGTGTAGGAGTCATAGCACTGCACTTAAACTCGATTAAGGGGGTCTTTTTAAAAAGTGCCGAAATTAAATGCACTTTTTTCCCAAATTTTCCTCATTTTGGATACCATTTAGCATTTTAGCTGTAACTTTCTGTCAGTTACACGTTGAACAACAAGTAAAAGCTTAAATTAAAGAAAACTGTCTGGAGATAATGATAGGCTTTAAAATTTTTGAAAATAATGATTTTTTGACTGAGAAACAATCGATTGTTTGTAAAGTGCCGAAATTAAATGCATACATTTAATTTCGGCACTTTTCCATTTTTTAAAAAACTGATTTAATTAAGTAAAAAAACAACCTTCGTACAATGAATTTTTATGACGCAACGCAGTATCGTAAAATCTTTAAAATGAACTATCAAACATGAAAATCAGGCCATACAGTGAAAAGTTACATTGGAAAAACTAAAAAGTGCCGAAATTAAATGCACTACCCTATTATTTATGCAGACCTGTGCACGGTCTGAAAATGCCCCCCCCCGTTTTATTGGAGGATTTCCCCCCCCCCCCCCCGTTTTATTGCCCCCCCCCCCCCGCCAAAAAAATGAAAGAGTACGCAAAAAATATGACGCCATTTTTGACCTATGATGACGCCATCATCGCGAATTTTTTGCAGTTTTTAGCCTATTTCAATGTATTTTAAGCCATTTTAGACCTATTTTTACCTTATTTCCGCTTTTTTTGTCCCTTTTTTCCCTTTTCCCTTCTTTTTTTCTCTTTTTTTTCTCCTTTTTTTCTCTTTTTTTTTCTTTCCCCCCTGCTTGCCCCCCCCCCCCCCGTTTTATTGCCCCCCCCCCCGTTTCAACAAAGTTGCTCCCCCCCGCGCCCCCCCCCCCGTTTTGGAATTGCCCCCCCCCGTTTTAACCCCGGGGGGGGGGGCAGTGCACAGGTCTGTATTTATGTGTAAAAAGTGTACAAAAGAACTGTTTTTTTACTTATAAGAACTTTTTTAAGAAAAAAGTGTTTGTGGTGACAAAAAATTTAGACTAATTTTTTTTTACCCCCTCCCCTTATATAGTCCGGGAAGGTTCGTCACTTCCCCCTAGGACCCCTCTCCTAGATTTTGAAAAATATTTTCAGACCTGTGCAGGGTCTGGGAATGCCCCCTCCCCGTTTTATTGGTGGATTTGTGCCCCCCCGTTTTATTGCCCCCGCCAAAAAATAAAAAAGTACCCTAAAATTATGACGCCATCATCACGAATTTTTTGCAGTTTTTAGCCTATTTCAATTGATTGTAAGCCATTTTAAACCTATTTTTACCTTATTTTCGTTTTTTTTTCGCTTTTTTTGTCCTTTTTATCCCTTTTCCCTTCTTTTTTCTCCTTTTTTTATTTTTTCTCTCTCCCCTGCTTGCCCCCCGTTTTATTGTCTCCCCGTTTTAAAAAAGTTGCCCCCCCCCGTTTTGGAATTGCCCTTCCCCAATAAAACCCCGGAGGGAGGAGGGCAGTGAACAGGTCTGTATTTATTTGGGGTAAACACCCCCTTAGCTTGGGTGATAGTTTTCACCTGTGATCTTTTCTTCTTAAGAAACAAAAACAACCCAACAAAAGTGTGTTGAAATCCTTTAAAAAGCGAATCATTTCATAGGTCACCGACCTTCGACACTCGGGTTCACACCGGGGTGTGGAGGTTTTTTTGAACGAGCAACAACAAGAAAGAGGGAGAAGGAGAAAAAGAGAAAAGAAAGGGAAAAGGGAGAGAAAGGGAACAGAAAAAGCGGAAATAAGGTAAAAATAGGTCTAAAATGGCTTAAAATACATTTGAAATAGGCTCAACTGCAAAAAATTCGCGAATGATGTCGTCATCATAGGTCAAAAATGGCGTCATATTTTTAGGGTACTTTTTCATTTTGAGCGGGGGCAATAAAACGGGGGGGGCGACCTCCCAATAAACGAGACTTTTACGAACCGTAGCGGGTACTCATAAATGATGGGTAACTAAGCTTTGATTTTCGGCACTTTTTCGTTTGTCCAATGTAACTTTTTCACTGTGTCGGCCTGATTTTCATGTTTAATACATTCATTTTAAAAAATTTTACGATACTGCGTTGCGTCATAAAAATTCATTGTACGAAGGTTGTTTTACTTAATTAAATCAGTTTTCTAAAAAATGAAAAATCCCGAAATTTAAAATGCTTGCGTTAATTTCAGCACTTAAGAACGATGAAGTATTTCTCAGTCAAAAAATCATTATTTTCAAAGTTTAAAGCCTATGACTCCAGACAGTTTTCTTTTCATTCACTTTTACTTGTTGTTCAACATGTAACTGACAGAAGTACAGCTAAAATGCTAAATGGTGTATCCGAAAATGAGGAAAATTTGGAAAAAGTGCATTAATTTCGGCACTTTTAAGAAGACCCTAATAAACTAAGTGCAGTCTTATGACTCCTAAGCTTAGAGAACAACTTTGTCTTAACTAATTACGACTCCATTTAACACCCGACCACTAAATTGAACCGTTTTACCTATACCAGCAATAAGGTGTGCCGAAATTACACTCTTTTTTATTTTTATAACGATTGCTCAACACAGACGCAACGTCAAACCACGGGGACTAAAATTCGGAAAAATAGACTAAATTTTACAGGACAGTTTAATATTTAAACCAATTTATTCGTAAAGTCATGAAAGTTACCATGTTTCAAAAACAGTAACAAATTTTTAATTATAAATCACACAATTTCACATGAAAAAATATCATAACATAACAAATAAAAAGCTCACGAACAGTCATACATATAATTGCACTTTATTTCAACTATAAAACATCGTATTCCGTCCAGTTACAAAAATATGGTGCCAAAATCAAAAATGCCAATTCGGAAAAAGTGCGAAATTAAATGCACTACCCTATAGTTAAGTCAATGAAATTCAATTAACTTCTATAAAAATTAAATTAGTTCAAAACAGAGTTGTTTGAAATTTGAAAACGACATACCTCTGGCTATGACTCGTCAAAATAATTCAAGTAAACCTAACCCCTGATATGTTAGCAAAAAAATAAAAAATCTCTTTATTCCTTATGAATGCCAAAGGGCTTTCAAAGATAGCACATAGCATCACTAACAAGATTTAGAAGTTTGATAAACATTGTTAGCAGCCTAGGAAGGAAATTCGATGGTTTGAATTTTTTTAGGGGGTGAGGGAGGAAATACTGCGTTTGGCTGTTTAGTTCAGTATGTTTAGAAATCTAACATGATGTTT
>JASAMX010018932.1:0-12642 GCA_030248175.1 Microlaimidae sp. YZB2_3 | reverse complement strand
AGCGCACAGACCCACCGAAACACACCGACCGAAGGCAGAGTTGCCAGGTTAGCCCCTTTTTGGGCTATTTTTAGCCTCTTTTTCAGGCCGATAGCCACAAAATTTGGAAATAACCCTTAGCCCTTTTTTTTTTAGCCCTTTTTTCCTAAAAATACATTAACTAACTAATTAACTAAGTTAATGAGTTTGAATTTAATTCAAATTTGATTTATTAAAACGTGAAGCTTTTCGGATGAAGACTCTAAATACAGCTTTTTCTTTCAGTTTAAATGACAAAATTAATGGTTATTAAATTATATCTTCAGTATAATTAACCTGAGAAACTTTAAAAAATCATCCGATATTTAACCCAAATTGCTAAATTAAAATGGCTTCCAATATTGTAAAAACTAGAAAACATAAAAAACTAATTAATAAAAAATTTGTTTTAAATAAAATAGATAATATTGTCAAAACTTGAACTGATATTTTCGGGGAGACCCTTTCAACATTTTTATGAAAACTTAGTTACAATATCCTTAAAAACTTTTAATGTT
This sequence comes from Microlaimidae sp. YZB2_3, assembly GCA_030248175.1. NCBI lineage: Eukaryota > Metazoa > Nematoda > Chromadorea > Desmodorida > Microlaimidae > Microlaimidae sp. YZB2_3. Next base: position 12,106 of record JASAMX010018932.1, on the reverse strand, counting down.
ATCATAAATAAACTAAATTTTATACAAGTTGAAAATTCGGTTAAGATTTTGACAATATTATCTATTTTATTTAAAACAAATTTTTTATTAGTACGTTTTTTATGTTTTCTAGTTTTTACAATATTGGAAGCCATTTTAATTTAGCAATTTGGGTTAAATATGGATGATTTTTAAAGTTTCTAGGTTAATTATCTGAAGATATAATTTAATAACCATTAATTTTGTCATTTAAACTGAAAGAAAAAGCTGTATTTAGAGTCTTAATCCAAAAAGCTTCACGTTTTAATAAATCAAATTTGAATTAAATTCAAACTAATTAACTTAGTTAATTAGTTAGTTAATCTATTTTTAGGAAAAGGGGCTAAAAAAAAGGGCTAAGGGCTATTTCCAAATTTTGTGGCTATCGGCCTGAAAAAGGGGCTAAAAATAGCCCCAAAAGGGGCTAACCTGGCAACTCTGCCTTCGGTCGGTGTGTTTGGTGGGTCTGTGCGCTAATATGGATTGAGTTAATGAAAGTTAGATTTTCAGTCTCTTGCGAAAGAAATGAGGCGGGACAAAAGAGGATCCTAAAAGTGAACTACGAACGAAAATTAATTCAACGAACGAAAATTAATTGGTCCCACAACGAAAATTAATTGCATGAAATACAAATAACGTTTACGAAGCAAAATTAATTGGTCTCAAAACGAAAATTAATTGCATGAAAAAAAAATTAATTTTACAAAAAAAAAATTAATTTTGCAAGTAAATATTAATTGTTTTGGAACAAAAATTAAATAAGTCAAGAAAAAAATAATTATTGAACAAAAAAATTAATTAATGAAGAAAAAATTAATTGTTAACGAATAGCGCTCTTGTTTGGATTATTTGTACCTACCTTGGATTATTTGGACCTAGTGACCGTGGATTATTTTTCCCTAGGCTTGGATTATTTGGACCTAGTTACTTGGATTATTTGGACCTTGGATTATTTGTTCCTGCACCCAAATAATTTTACCTCTGCTTTTTAATTAAAATATGCCAAACTTTTCCAAATTTCATTTTTTGTCATAAATATTTTTGTTATATTAAAGGTGCGGCATACTAAATCATGGCGCATTTTTTTCGCTTGGATTTTGGTATCAATCGATGTGTCAGGTTTCACTGAGTAAAAAATTGTATTACAAAAAAAAAATTTCAGCGGTTGTCCAAATATTAGCAAGAATATCGCTTGGTCATTTCAGATATTTTTTTGTTTTTTACTAAACACCAGCCACGGTGTGTTTTGTTTGCTTACGTTGGACTTTGCAAACGCATTGTTTCTCGTAAGAATTTAGATGTATTTAAGATATTTTATATACAAATTTTGCTTTGAAAAGATGCAAAATTTTTAATTATACTAATTTCTGTGTCTTTTTATTTATTATATTGCAGTTATAATATTTTATTTTATACAAACGATTTGATGTATTTTGAGTTCAGTTCAATATTGGCAGGGTTTGGCTAACTCGGTTTTACTCCACTATTTTTACTTCACTCCTTTTTTTAAGCTTAAGCTTATGCGTTCTTAAGCCTAAGCAGAGCTTAAAAAACAACCTAAACTTTAACAATAGCTGCGCGAAGAAAGTTTAGGTTGTTTTTTAGGCTTTGCTTAGGCTTAGTAATGCGTAGGCTTAAGCTTAAAAAAAGAAGTGGAATAAAAATAGTGGAGTAAAACCGAGTTAGCCAGGGGTTTTTTTAATCTCTTATCGGGCGTACATATTTACTGTTGTTTAGCTGAAAGGCAACAAAAATCGATGGAATTATGAAGCGATAATATCTAGACAACCGCGGAAAATTATTTTTTTTTTGTAATACAATTTTTTACTCAGTAAAACTTGACGCATCGATTGATACCACCACGCAAAAAAACCACCATATGATTTAGTATACCGCACCTTTAATATCGCGAAAAGTAAATTTTACAGAATCCTTTCTCTCATGTTTGCACATTTTGCTTTTTCAATGGAGGTTTACTGTGTTATTAATACGACGTTATTCTTTTGTTTAAACCAAATTTCAGGCTATTTTCTTGGTTTATTGATTTTTTATCAAGTCTAAAATATGTTAAAATTTTTAAGTTTAAATGCAAAACCAATGTATTATAAAATTGCTAAAAAATGAATATACGCTTTAATTTTTTCTTAAATATGCTTTAAAATAAAATAAATTAAATTCAGCGAAAAAAACAAGCATACTACATTTAAAGACAGAATTTTTTAAAAAAATTTACAGTAGGTGATGGTGTAAAGTTTTGATAGTCATAATGATATAAGTTGCAATTGACATACAACTGTTTAAAGTTCAGAATTTTTGAAGATCATTCTTTTGTGGACACTTTAGAAAAACATAGTTTAAAAATGTCGTTACTGTAACATCTATAGTTGTTTGCTCCTCGAATTCGCCCTCCCTCGGGAAGAAGACCAGTATGACTGTAACAATTAAAGCCACCACCGTTGGAGCAATTGCACCGTCTCTTAAATAACACGATAGAGGATTATTGTCTATGTCACATTTAATGGATCTGTGCTAGGCAATTTTTATTATCGTTTCATGATTTTATTTTTTGTTTTGATGTTTGGTTTTAGTGCTTAAATGTTTGAAGGTTTATGATTTATGTATTGCTTAGTATTTTAAATGACGCAACCAATGATTCCAGTTTCGTTAATCGTTTGGAATTGTTAAGGCCGGTTCACACCGGGGTGGCAGTGGATAAGTGGATAGTCAACGCGCGCGTTTACATCATTACACCGTCATTGTTGCTGCGGGTGTTGCGCTGTGTGTCACCTATCAGCTGCCAGTTCGGGTGTGAACCGGCCTTTATCGCTGCTAAGACGCGTAGTATCGCGTCTCGCGTCTGAATGTAAAAGAGTGGCCACGACCGGCTCGGGCACCGCAGTTTAACATTGTGTGAATATTACTAATTAAATAGTTTTTTAGATAAGGGGTTCATTAAATATAAAAAAACCAATTCCAAGCGTATACAATTTTAACCCGTTCCCGTGATGGCCTTTTCCTCCGTTACAACCGTGAGACCTTCGTACGACAAAGGTGAAACCTTCCTCTCACGGTCGTGGTATTTTCATGTGACAAATGTCATACGTAAACCTTACCGCGGTAATCTCATCGCTTGACCTAGGTCGTACTTTCGTCATACATAATTTTTTGCGCGAATAGTGCCAAGTGAGCGAGAAAATTGAAATCGTTAAAGCTGTACGGTAGCGATACGCAAATTTTTAAAACATGAAGTATCCTACGTTATACACTGAGAATTATATTAGAATTAGAATATATGAGAATTAGAATTATATATATGAATTATACGTTATATCAGTGAGAAAAATTTGCATATTGCTACCGTACCCTATTTTATAGTCGAATTATGTCTGACTGACGCTGAAAATTAGAATGCAGACATGAGGGGACCACCAATTAAAATTGTGCGGTAATGACGTTTTTTTAAAAAAACAAATAAGAACGTAGAATTTTTTAAATTCCATTTTTTCACCAAATATAAAAAAATAACCTACTTTAGCCCTTACGAAAATTTGCATTTAGGTTACAAATTAAGTAATTTGATAAATCATTATTAAAATACCGTTTTTAATCTTTGTTATTAATCCGCTTTAGTTAAAAATTTAAATGTTTTTGTTGTTAAATAGTCGATTCAATACTGCACATATCGCGGTTAGCTAGATTTTATTTGCCTATATTTTGTTCGCTCACTCACCTGGGCACTCGCGCAAAAAGATTATGTTTGACGGAAGTACGACATGGGTCATACGAAGGTTTTACGGTTGTAACTTGTAACCGAGAAAAAGGCAATCACGGGAAGGGGTTAAAGTTTTACCTTCAGTAGAAAACAAAAAACCTTGGAATATTAAAGCGAATAACCAACAACGCAATTCAAAATAATTGATATTTTGGCCAGCCACTTTCCCTGTTGTTAATCAGTAATTGCTGCGAAATAAGTCAGAAAATTTTTTAAAATACTGAGACCAGTTTTCTTTTAAAAGTTTTTTAAATGTTAAAATATATCATACATATAATAAAAAATAACTTACATTCCTTGAGATCTTGTTAAGCTAACGCAACAAAACAGACTGACAATCCAAACTAACGTTAAAACGAAGATTCCCAAACCAAGCCCAAAAACTCGCATCTTATCTGCGATTTGTTTCAAGCAACACTTTTTGGAAAAAATCTTTGATTTTATTGTTTTATTTGTTTTTAAGAAAAGTCAAAAAATTTAAAGTATATAGTTTTTTATTTGTGTTTTCTTTAGAAAGTCTAAAAGATAGTAAAGTCTAAAAGATTTTACTATCTTAATTATTTTTTTGTTGGGGGTTTGTGTGGGGGGGTTACAGGCCAGAACGAAAAGGGCGTTTCCCAGAACAGAACAGAACAGAACCGAGGAGATCTTTAAAAAGATCTTTATAAATGGTAGCAATATAGACAATTATATCATTTATTTGTAGAAAATTTTAAAAACAAAAAATCATTCCACACTTTTCGGGTTAAATAATTTTAAAAAATTATGTTTGGCATCTAAAAAAGTCATAAAATAATATTTATTTCGTTATTTGTCGATCGCTTTGGGATTTTTGCTTTCTTCGGTCTGTTTCTGTTGGTTTTAAAAGGCAATTTATAAAGCTAGGCACATTAAGAATATTCAGGCGCGTCATGAACGAGCACACTACGCATTTCTAAGCCTAAGCAAAGCGTAAAAACACTCTAAACTTTCTCCACTCAGCTATTTTATAAAGTTTAGGTTGTTTTTTAGGCTTCGCTTAGGCTTAGCAACGCGCAAGCTTAAGCTCGTTCTTGACGTGCTTGAAGCTCGTTCTTTTATAAGCGGGTCAATATACCCCTTGATTAAAAAATCCACGAGGTCTAAAGATCCTTAGATTCATACTGTAAAAGTTAATTCAACAAGCGAAATACACAAGAACATTTCAAACACCCATAATACACTTTATTTATTACTCATTTATTATTTTGCAGATTTTAAATTAAAACGTCCATAAAATCACAAATTTGAAATGCATATCGAAACGGTAATTATTGAATTTATGAATTTCGAAATTTTAGCTATATCAAGAATACATGAAAATTAATTAATAAAGAAAAGAAGAATGAGAAATGAAGAACAAATTATACGGGCTATGTGTGGATCCAACCTAAATGCATACGTATGCATATGTTTATATGCATACGTATGCATATATGTTATGCATACGTATGCATAAATTCATATGCATACGTATGCATATTTTTTTTAGTTATATGCATACGTATGCATTTTTCCGGAAAGTATATGCATACGTATGCATTTTTTTTGAAACTTTTATGCATACATATGCATTTTTTTCTAACTTTTATGCATACGTATGCATAAAAGTTACAAAAAAATGCATACGTATGCATATACTTTCCGGAAAAATGCATACGTATGCATATAAGTTGCAAAATATGCATACGTATGCATATTTTTTTAAAAAACAAAAAAAACTTTTTTTTTAATTTCCAAAATATGCATACGTATGCATATTTTGCAACTTATATGCATTGCATACGTATGCATTTTTCCGGAAAGTATATGCATACGTAGCCATTTTTTTGTAACTATGCATACGTATGCATAAAAGTTAGAAAAAATAATGCATACGTATGCATATAACTAAAAAAATATGCATACATATGCATATGAATTTATGCATACGTATGCATATGAATTTATGCATACGTATGCATATAAACATGATATGCATACGTATGCATTTAGGTTGGATCCACACATAGCCCGTATAATTTGTTCTTCATTTCTCATTCTTTTTTTCTTTATTAATTAATTTTCATGTATTCTTGGCTATATTAATTAATGTTTGAATTATGAATTTCGAAATGAAATGACTTGATAAATTTTGAAGTTTCAAAACTTGATTTTAAAAATTCTGGTTTGTTTTCAAATCACAAATTTTAAAAAATACAAAAGATTCCTAGATTTAAGAGTTGTAAATTCTTATTTGCAATTTTTTAAATTATAAGAATCGTCATTTATTTGTATTTAAAAATTTCCACTTCGTGATACATTATTATTTATCAAATGTGGTAATTTTTTAGCAAGTTGCATTAACTTTTTAAATAGTTTTACGTTAGCTATTTTATAATATTTTAAGTTCTTTTAAATTTACGAACTAAACAAATTTATTAAATTCTAAAATTATTAAATTAAAGTTTAAAAGCTGAAAAAATTAGCTACTTTTCGTTAACTCAAAATTTACAAGCAAGAGCCCTGGAAAATGTGTTTAATGTGCTTTATTATTTTTATTTTGTAAAAGTATTGAAGTTGGATGCCCGTAAGTTGCAATAATTTATATATATTTACATTTGTTATAAATTCTAAAATTTTAAACAGCAAAACGCACAGCACAACTGTTTTCAGACTAATTGTAGTAAAAAACTAAACCCGAATGCCATCAGGAAGTGTTATTACTTAAACGCTGAATGTTTGGATTGATACCAGCGGCTCATGTTCCCATTTTCAAACATTTGAAATGGTTAATATAAGAAAATAAAATGATACGTGCGTATTTTTGTTACTGTTTTTTAAATTTTCTATTTATAATTATTCTGGGCGGCGGGCGGCTGTCGTGACCGCACTGTTGCTTCTACAGTGCCTTTAAATTTAACTGTTCATAATGTATTTTACAGAAGTTAATTTTACACGTAAAAAACTTTGAATTCCAAATAATAGAGCGAAACGGTAATTATTTAATTTCTGAATTTGGAATCAATATGGATTAAATGGTTAAATCTAAATATGGATTAAATGAATTTATGAATTATAATTTATGAATAAATTTTAAGAAGTTTCCCAACTAAAATTTAAAACAATACATTTGCTTTAAATAATAAATCAAGAAAATGAATATTAAAGATTGGTAAATTAGGGAATTTTGTGATTTTTTATTTGCAATTTTTAGTTTTAATTTATGAAAAACATGATATTTATTGGTTCGAAAATTCCAATTCCAATTTTAAAAATATGATTTTTAAAATCATTATAATCTTTAAAATTAATTACGTTAACAGTAAGATTTTTAATATTCTAAATTCTTAATTTAAAAATTTTAAAGTCCCAAATTTATTAAATAAAATCATTAAATTCACATTTAAAAGCTAGTAAATGAGTAATTTTAAGTTCATGCAAGCCCCGAAGTGTCTTAACATATATCGCCCGAATTTAAATAATTTACAAAAATAAAAATTTTAAATTGTAATTATGAAACTCTTACAGAATTAGTTGATTGAAAATCAAAAATTTTAATTTTATTTTACTTTCCAAACTTACCATAAATTTGATTTAAAATTTGGATGCATACGTGGCTAATTGTTGTTGGGAAAAACTTAAAAACACAAAATATTTAAGATATGTAAAAGAGGATTTACCGATTTGCAAAAATGTTAACCATTTAAAAACAAAAAAATAACCTTTCATGGCTTTTTCAAATCTGTAAAAATATTTATTATGTTAAAAGCATCGATCTTTATCGCTAAGAGGAAAAACATTGACCTTTATTGCAACTTTATTACGTATACACTGGGCTTATTAGCTAAGAAAAACTTGTAATTTTCTTGGTAAACAAAACTCAGATTTTTTCTGTTTTTGTTGAAAACATTGATATTTATGAATTTGCAACAACCTTGATAATTTGTAATATAATGTATTTGTGTGCAATAATGCATAAAACATTCTTGTTGCAGCTCTAAAATGCATTTAATAAATTGTTCATTCGTGGTTTCCCGTAATAAATAAAAAACTGCCAAAATCTTTTTGACAAAATCTTCAAAAAATAAAGATTTTATTTTCTTGGTAAACAAAACTCAGAATGTTTTCTGTGTTTTTGTTGAAAACATTGATATTTATGAATTTACGAAAACCTTGATAATTTGTGATATGTATTTGTGTGCAATAATGCATAAAACATTCTTGTTGCAGCTCCAAAATGCATTCAAAATTGTTCATTTGTGGTTTCCCGTAATAAATAAAATATTGCCAAAATCTTTCTGACAAAATGTTCTTTTCCTCTTTGAAATATGGTTTTATGCCCACATTACGAAATTGAACATTGTATCCATAAATAAAATTAAGTTTTAACTTACAATTTACTTTATTTAATAATATAATAAAATATAAAAAAATATAAATTAACAATGATTTTTATTCATATTAAATTTTTGTTCATAAAAATTTTTTGTTTTGTGGGATATTGTCTTTGTTTTAATCTTAAAAGAAGCTTTCTCACGATTTGGCAGTCGCGATTAGTGTATAATGTAAAGTAAACAATGAGAAGGCCCTTCACATTGGACCCCCCACTGTGGTTCGTTGGGTTTGTGACTTGACCTCTCGGCTGACAACAAAAAATAATGAAAGTTTTACAAGATTCGCAGCAGCATCATCTAAAGTCAAAATAAAGCAACATTGATACACAAAATGTACAGACATGACTGCATTTATTTTAAAAATTTAAAAATTCAATCTTAACATATTTTATAAAATTAAAAAATCCATAATTTTTATTATGTAAATACGGAGTTAATTCTTTGGGATTTTTTCGTCCGAAAACCGCTGCAAATCTGCAGAAAGGATTCTACATCAGTGCTGCAGTGTGTTAAACTTCTTTTTTGTTTTCATAACAAACTTTAGCAATATGACACAATTCTCACATTGAAGCTTCATTTATAAAAAAAACTCGAAAAAAATTTAAAATCCTGAACTAACATAATGTAAAAATCACTGATAATATTATGCATTTTGAAATAATCTTTGAACTCAGTAATTTTTTATAAAATTTCTTCATTGTATTTTTTCAATATTATTCTTGAATTTCAAATTTTTGTATTTTAGGTTGGAAATAAAATATTGACAATTTGTTTAAATAAAAATTTCATTTTTGTGATTTGTGTAATATTTTGTTGACTTTGCATTTGAAACTATTTATTATGTTATATTTTTATAAAAAAAGTTGGCTGCAATCTTTGTTAAAAACTTTACGAATTCACTATAAAAATCATCAGACGTTTCCAGTATTGAAGATAGATGTCTACCACGTTTCGAATATTGAAGTAAATGGCAAATGTGTGTTTAAGATTTCAAGGCTGAAAAACATTATCAAATTTTATTAAAACACAACAATACTGTAAAATTATCAAAGTTTATAGGTAAAAATATACAAAATTTATGGAACAAAATATAATATCCGTAAAACATAATAACATAAAAAACAATATATACGTAGTATAACAAAAATCTGCTTAAATCACAACTGATAATATTAATTAAAAAAAATATAACTAATGTTAATCACCGCAGAGTTATTAAAATAAATTACTATTACAAAAAGCTGCTTAAATCACAACTGATAATTTTAATAAAAAATTTAATATTAATTTTAATCACCGCGGCCATTGAAATAAACGTAAAACCTGTAATTACGTGCAAAAATGAGCAATTTTATATGTTTAAAAAGAACGAAAAATATGAAGTTTTTTAGATAGTCCTCAATTTAGTCTGATTATTCTCACCGCATTGTAACAATGTACATCATCCCAAGAATTTTGTAATTTATTTAGAATTTATTTCATAAATTTTAAACTACTAAAAGTTTATATTGTCTTTATTTTGACCGCTTACGCTCATAACGTCACAAATCACAATACAGCACTACCAGACAAATATACACCAAAAACTGTGTTATGTCAATTCTCCCCAGGAGCAGAAACGTAGGGGGGAGGGGCGGCCGCTTCCTCCTTCCTCCCCTCGTGGAAAAAAGCACCCTTTCTTCTAATTTTATACAATTCAAAATTCATAAACATAATCCATTGATTTCAAAATTCAGAAATTTAAGAAAGTTTCCACTAAATTTTAAAACAATACATTGTGTTTATATAAAATAAAAAAATTTAAATTTTTTTTTTTTTTTATGTTGATTTGAATTTAAAAATTATATTACGTTTCGTCTATTATTTGGGACCTTGCGTGGAAAATGCTTGCTCTGTAAATTATTAGAACATATTTTACTTATATGTGAATGGTGGGGGTTTTTTGTTGTTAAATTTTGGATTTTTTATTAATTTATATATAATTTGGGTTTTTGGGGGGTAGAATAGAGCACATAAAACTACACATTGTCCGGCTTTGTGCAATTTCGAGTTTAACAAAGTAAATTATTTTTCCGCTTTTAAACATTAATTTAATAATTTTAGAATGTACTAAATTTGTTTATTTCGTAAATTTAAGAGATTTTATTAAAATAGCTATTTAAAACTATTTAAAAAGTTAATGAAACTTGTTGAAATTACCACATTTGACAAAATGTATACATATGAAGTTAAAATTTTTAAATACAAATAGGTAAATGATGATTCTTATAATCTTGAAAATTGCAAATAAGAATTTACAAATCCTATATCATGGAATTTTTTGTATTGTTTTAAAATTTGTGATTTGAAAAAAAACCAAGATTTTTAAAATCAAGTTACTTTAAAATTTATCAAGCCATTTCATTTCGAAATCCATATTTAAAACATTAATTAATATAACTAAAACTTTGAAATTCATAAATTCAATAATTACTGCCGTTTTCGATATGCGTTTTAAACTCGTGATTTTATGGACGCGTTAATTTAGATTCTGTAAAATGATAAATAAATACTAAATAAAGTGTATTACGGGATTTGAAATGTCTTTGTGTATTTCGCGTGTTGAATTAACGTTTACAGCACATAAACATATACAGTACAAACAATGACAGTTTAAAAAAAGCGTTAAGTAAAAAGCGGAACAAAAAACCTATACATATATTTGAACTCTGTGAAATAAAAAAAAACAGAAATAATGAATAATATAAATTTTTGCATTCCCAACTTTTTAAGATTCAATTAGTTTGATCAAGAAATTGGTTTGATTTAAATTTTTAATTTTTTATCCTCAGAAATTATAAATTTGAAAGTTTGAAGTTTTTAAATTCCTAATTTAATTTAAGAAACAATTAATTTAAGAAAGTGACTAAAAAGAACTAAGTAAGAAAAATAAATATTTCCTTCATTTTGAGTACTCAAACGAAATCTTGAAGTGTTGGGTTTTAAATTAGTTCACATTTTCAGTCTCCTTCACTTTTTGTTAATTGCTGCTGTTTTGCTGTGAACACTTTTACATAAATCAAAAGCAATTGTATAAATGTTTTCCATATATTTTTCTTAAGCCTAATCTTAGTTAAACTTTATTTTAATTTATTTTTAATTTGTGTGTTATACATTAATTAGTGGAATGTTATTTATGAATCCAAGGATTTTTAGACCTCGTGAATTTTTTGGGCAAACTGGAAAGTACCATTGCCGTATTCCACTTCCGTTCAATCCCGACACTCTCCGACCCCTATATGCAAAGTACCTTTATTGGGAGTTAAAATGGAAGGCTAAGCAATAAGCCATAAATTGAATTACCCAAATAAAATTACAGTAGAATATTGTCCGGGCCCCAGTGTCCTCTTGGGCGGGTGGAAGTTATGATGTATCTAACGAGTTTAGCCTCTGATCGTGGATTTTTGATCAGGGGATATAATGACCCACTTTCACTTTCAATTTTGTGCAATTTTCGAAGCTAAAAGTTTTTAAAACCAACAGACCAAAGAAAGTAAAAGCCCCAAAGCGATCGACAAAATAACTAACTTTTTTAAATGCCAAAACATAATTTTTTTAATTATTTAACCCGCAGAGTGTGAAATGATTGTTTTGTTTTTAAAATTTTTTAAAAATAAAATTAAAGACGTCTTAAAAGATTTTTGCAAAAAATAAAAAAAAAAACGAAATTTGCGTGGTCGGTGTACTTTCCAGTTTGCCATTAAAGACATCTTAAAAGATTTTTGCAAAGATCTCCTCGGGTCTGTTCTGTTCTGGGAAACGCCCTTTCGTTCTGGGCTGTTTGCTCTATATTAAAACCCTTTAAAAAGATCTTTTTAAAGATCTCCTCGGTTCTGTTCTGTTCTGGGAAACGCCCTTTTCGTTCTGTTCTGTTCTGGTTCTG
>JASAMX010018930.1:17500-18755 GCA_030248175.1 Microlaimidae sp. YZB2_3 | reverse complement strand
GGTTATTCCCAATGCTGTTATGCACACATTTTTTAAAATAAAATGGATATTAATAAAACGTAAATGAATTATGCTCGGATATCAAAAAGCTGAAGTTTTAAATTTGGGCTAATTCAAAAAAGTATTAAATGAGTACTGCCATTTAAAAAAATCAATTCTTTTTTACATTTTGGTATGTTTTTTTGTTTGCTGTTATTTTGGTTTTATCAGTTAGATCTAATGTTTTAATTTAAAAAAAAGCTAATTACGTATAAAAAAGCATTTCAATTCTTTTAATTATACATTTTTTAATTATAAAATTATTCTAAGATACACCATAAACCAAACCAAACATCATTTTTGAAATATGATTTTTTTAAATGGCATTATTCATATAATACTTTTTAAAATTCAAATAAATTTGAAAATTAAGTTTTTTGATACCGTAGCATCAATATGTTAAGTTTTATTAATATATCTTTGGTAATGTAGAATGTGGTAATTAATATATCTTGGTAAGAAATCCTTTCTTTTGAAAAATGGTTTATAAAAAACAACATTGGAAATAAGCAAGCAGTTATTTTCGTTAATAACTCATTAATCGTTGGGAATTAAATTTTGGTGTAATACATTTTTTTCTAATTGTAACCTGATACATTGATTAGTATTAATTAAACATCACTAAAAATAACCCTAAATTAGTATTATGCCCCTTTAAAGTGTTTTTCATGTAAATTTAAACGCTTCGAAACTCGTTTTACGTGTTAGATGGCATATTGTGAGCGGCCAACGCTAGGTTATAGGTGCTAAAGTGTCAGATGTTTACATTGGAATTTAAAAGTTTATTATGAATTTTTGTATAACGGATATATCACTAACAAAATAAAATACTCGATTTGTATCCGCAAAACCTTATTTTTTCGTGAAATTTTCTGTTTAATTCAAGAATATCATAACACTATTGTTTATCTGAAAATAGTAGATAACGCAAAGTTGGGCGACTATCCCTTGAATCTCACGTAAATAAATCAGATTGAAGTCTGGAAAATGCGGTCGCAACTGTTGACTTCCTTTCATTGTTGTTTGCAAAACGCGCAAGAAAATAATAAACGTATTTGATCGTCCACAATACAATCCAATCCAATCAACTCATGCTGCGTGAAAATTATAAACTGCACCATATTGACGCATCGTAATTAAACCGCTCATCACGAAGTATATCCGGCACCCGCACGATATTTACTGTAATTAAACGGTGATGGGCGGTTTTGTAGTA
>JASAMX010018930.1:0-12500 GCA_030248175.1 Microlaimidae sp. YZB2_3 | reverse complement strand
CATTTAAACAGATTTGATAATAGCTTACCTTGTACTAGATTTTGCAATCACTTGAAACAGTTAAACAATTAAATAATGGCAATTAAATAGTGACACGGCAGTGCATGGCTAAGCCACACCTGATTAAAGTTATTAATTTAAACAAAATTATTTTCTAATTAATTTTTTTCCCAGCGAAGAAAAGATTTAAAATGTTTTGTTTTGTTGTTTTCGCCTTTTCCGCGGTGTTGAAGTAGATGGCGCTGGGTACTGGTTCGTTTTCAGTCACCAATTAAAACCAAGCACCGTCTTCTGATTTTTTGTGCGGTTTCTATGAGGGGCTGTTCGTTGTCTGCTCTGTACAATCCTTATTGTTGCCAAAAGGCTGTTATTGTGCGGTTGGAAGTTTTTATTTGTCTATTTTTTCAATTTATTATTTTGATCAATAAATCGATAACAAGGACCTAAATGAAAAAAGTGGCTCCTAAGAAAGTTGCGTAATTCTTTCTTCTTTCCAATGAGCTCATGTTCTTTTTCGATCAGTCAGTAACGAAGAAGGAATATCAATTTTAAGAATTGAGCGTTAGAATAATAATAATAATAATAATAATAATAATAATAATAATAATAATAATAATAATAATAATAATAATAATAATAATAATAATAATAATAATAATAATAATAATAATAATAATAATAATAATAATAATAATAAGAAGAAGAAGAAGAAGAAGAAGAAGAAGAAAAGAAGAAGAAGAAGAAGAAGAAGAAGAAGAAGAAGAAGAAGAAGAAGAAGAAGAAGAAGAAGAAGAAGAAGAAGAAGAAGAAGAAGAAGAAGAAGAAGAAGAAGAAGAAGAAGAAGAAGAAGAAGAAGAAGAAGAAGAAGAAGAAGAAGAAGAAGAAGAAGAAGAAGAAGACGAAGAAGAAGAAGAAGAAGAAGAAGAAGAAAAAGAAGAAGAAGGAGATGAACATGAATCTCAAAATTTACCCACGTTCTCTAGTTATGGTTGGCGCGGCGCCGCGGGGCTAAATCTCCCAGTGGCGCTCCCGCGCCACCCATGAATAAGTGAAAAAATCTACTTTTGAGATTGTAATTTCAAGTACACATGGTATTTTTTGCTTGTATTTTGCGTTAGGTGTTATTAGTAATTTAAGTAAAGTGGAATGTAGTTTTCGCTGTTTTAAAATTAGATGGTTTTGATATATCGAAAAACATGTGAATAATAATATCGTATGCAAATTTTCGGTGTCACTTTTAAGTTTTCAACTGGTATAATAACATCGCTTTTTGCAGCAGTCTTTTCTTCTCGTATAATGTTAATTCTGGGTTTGTTTGTTGTTTTTGTTTTGAAAGTTTTTTTTATGACAATACTTAGTTTGTAAATCTGTAAACTTATTTGCGTGTGAAGGAAGCCCTGTGCTTCTTGTTTAAAAAAGTAAGTAAAACTTTGTTTTTGATTTTTTTATTTACGATTGATAAAATAAACTCTAAGACAAAGAAAAGCTGGTTTATGATATGGATTGAGTACCAGTTTCAAAAAACCGTTATTTGAAAAACATTAAGACACATATTTGCAATTACCCATTTGAAAACGTCGAAATTCAAAATTAATTGCAGAAAAAAAGGTTGCCAAAATCTTAAACTTTGGTTTCTTACCGACCTGCAATCGCTGAATAGGACTGGTTTATTACCAGCCAATTGCTGAATCTGACTGTTTTCAGAAAAAGTTTGCAACGGTTGGTTTTGTTCAAGCTTTTGTCTTTCATCCGTATTCACGAAACCGTAGTGGCCACGCCGGGGTGGCACACCCGGTGTGGCATGAAAATATAACTGTTTTCTGTAGAAAGGTTTGCAACGGTAGATAGTTTTTTGTGTTTTTTTACTCCATTTTTTTCTTTTTTAAATTGAATTGAAAAAAAAACATTGGTCAAACTAAGAAGTTCTAACCCAACCTAAACACGCTGAAAAATCATCCATTCAGATTAAATAAATTAAAATAATATTTTATTTAGGAAGTTATTACCAAAATATAGCAGAAAAAGGAGTTTTATCGGAACTCTGGGCCGGAATTCACAAAGAGGGATAATCCTCGTGCTAGCTCGGTGTTAGTTAATCCGGACAAATTACAGTAGGTTTCGGTATACCTGGGGCTAAGTCTGTTAAAATTTCATTAAACGATAAAAAAAGATGTAAAAAGCAAAATTTAGAGAAATTATTTGTATAAAAAACTGATAAACTTTTAAATCTCTATTAAGTAATTGCAAATTTGTGTAAAAAGTGGCAGAACAAAATATTGTAAATGTATGCTAAACAAGGAATTTTTCGAACAAAAAAAAAATTAGCCGCGAAACCTACTGTAACTTGTCCGGATTAACTAACACCGTGCTAGCACCCAAAAATACCGTAGTTTACACGGTGCTTACACCGAATACACTAACACGGTGTTTGCACCGTGTTTACCCCGCTTTGTGAATTCCGGCCCTGAAAACTATATTTGCTCCAGAGTTCCGAAAATCGGAGCTTTTTTCGAAACTGAAGAACCAGAAAACATCATTAACATAACTAAAATAGTAAATGATAATAAATTACTTACAATCTTTTGTCTTTCAGCCGTATTCACGAAACCGGAGTTGCCACGCTGGCGTGGCACGAAAAACTATCTTTTGAATGCAACGGTGTCCGGTAAAGATTTCCGCAGTAACAATTTCCGCGAAAAAAATTCCCGCGGCAGTATATCCTCAGCATTAATTTCTTTGGACGATTATTTCCGCGGAAAAAATTTCCGCGAGGTAATTTTTGTCTACTTTATATTTCGGTTTTTTGTAATCAAAAATTATAAATAAAAAAGCAATTTTATAAAATTTCGACATACTCTAGCAATTTTTTAAAATATAAATGTTCAAAAAAAATTTGTCAGTTTTTCATCTTTAAAAACTTTTGCTAAATATACTTTTTTTTAACGAAATAAATCAAAATCTCAAATTTTTGGCAGATTTGTTGTGGCGTTGAATTTGTTTACAGTTTTTTTTATACCTTTTCATGTTTAGACCAACGAAATATATCCAACTAAAGTGTACTTTTGTTGATGAAACTGTACATTTAGTTCATGTTCAATTTTTTAATGTTTATTTAATTTTAATGCATTGCATAATAGCTAAAAATATTTTAAAATAAAAAAGTGGATTGTAACAAATTTTTTATTTTTAGAATTGTACACGTACACGAATTTCCCAATAGAATTAATTAATGTTTTATCATATAGCCAAAATATTATACTGGCTAACAGGAAATACCTTCGTGCAGCTTTTTTAAGCTTCTAAGCGAAATTTAAAAAGCATTTTAAATTTTATCTAATAACTGGGCAGCAAAAGTTTCGCTTGATTTTTAGGTTTTGCTTAGGCCTAGGAAAACATAGGCTTTGGCTTAAGGTATTTCCTGTTGTTCTTGGGAAATAATAAACATTTTAAAAACATTTACACAGAAAATCGAAAATTGCGTGCAAATCTTTAATAAAAAAAGCATAAAAATTTAGGACAAAAATGCCAGCGTTGGCAGCTATATAAGAGAAACGCAAAAAAACGGAAAAAATTATCTCGCGGAAAATTTTTCCGCGGAAATAATCTTCCAGCGGAAATAATGCTGAGGAAATAAATTTTTTCCGCGGAAATTGTTGTTGCGGAAATATTTACCCAGAACCACATGCAGCAAGGTTGTCAGGGAGATTTTCATGACATGGCAGACGTGCCCACGCCGATTGTTTTGACATGTGCCGTAGAATCGTCGGGCGTATGCGCGCCGGCGCAGCCACTCTGGTTTGCGAATACTGATATATAGTTTTGAGTCAGTTTAAATATGTTTTAAGGCTGCTAAACAGAAATCCTTTTTTAAAATTTTTTTCCTGAAAATCTGTTGTCCCAAATAAGGATGTGTATGTGAATAAAAAAACAAACCCATTACAATAATCTTAATGTTAACTGCCGTTTTTTTTTTTTAAAGCTGAAGCGGGCCGGCGATGGATATTCCATATTACCGCCTACCACCCTATATCAGCACTGTTGTTGATGTAGAATGTTAGTCAAAGACCCCACCTCTATCAGAGGATTTTAGGGATTAGATGTGAGGTTATATTTAATAATACTGAGAGAACAATAAAAATAAAGGATATTTAATGAGGTATCATAAAAAGACTATAAGCAACAGGTAAAGAGCATTTAACGGTTATTTAAGGTTATTTAAGATTATTTAAAGGTTATTTAAAGGGTTATTTAAGGTTATTTAAAGGTTATTTAAAGGGTATTTAAAGATTATTTAAAGGTTTAAAGGTTTATTTATGGTAGGTAACATTTTGATGTTGATGGTGGTTCTTTGCTGGATTTGAAATGTAACAAAGTAGTTTTGGCTTGTCCATTTTGTTGTTTTTGTTGTTTTTTTTTTGTGTGGTGTTGCTTAGTATTGCCATCTGGTTCAATAATAACTATCTTATGTATTTGGAATTACTGCCTCTATTATGCCTATTGGCCGTTAAGTGTGCGAAAGCTTCTTGTTTTAGATTAGGTCTTTCAAACATTTGCCTTTGGAAAGCTAGACTTTTAAACATTTCGTCTTCGTGTCGTCGGATACCTAGTTTTTTGGCTAGTGATTTTATAAACTTACTTTTTATTAGAAGAGTTAAATGTTCAAACGGTTTTGTTTCATTTTTAGGTTCTCTTTAATTCCAAAAAAACCAAATCAATCTTTGTTGTTGTTGTTCATGGCCTGAGCATCAAGTTATGGCCTCAAGGAACCTGACCACATCCACTGGTCTTTCCCATAGATCTTCTAATTTGAGTGTTGTCGGCTTTTGAGGGCATGCAAAAAGGTGTTTGACGTCATGAGGTTTGCCACTGCAGTGGGGGCATTCGTTTTTAATGGAGTTGTTGATTCTGGATTTGAACGAGTTGAGGCGGTGGCAGTGTCCAAATCTAAGTTGTTCTAGGAAGGTTCTTGACTTCCTAGGGGATTGTTGCTTGCTTATGTCAATTGGTGGTGGATTTTTTTTTATTAGAGCATTAGGTTGGAGTTGCGAAATGTTTTCTTTGACAAAATATGAGTGAATGTTTGATTGGATGGTTTTTTTCCGTGAGCATGTGGTTGTAGAAGCTTTTAGCTATTGGTCCAAATTTTGATTGGAGGGTATATTTCATCTCCCTTGGTCTATGATCATTGGCTGTGATTTTGTTAGATGGGTGTGTTGGCTGCATAGTTTTCCTAAAAATTGTGTTGAGAAAAGGTTGGTGTGGTTTTCTATTCATTGGACTTTGGTCTTTTGGTGTAGATTGTCAGTTTGGGCCATTTTGTGGCAGCCGGTTGCTATCCTGAGAGCCATATTTAATGTTGTTTGTAGTTTTTGAAGATGGGTTTTTGATAGATTGGGTGACCATATTGGGGCTTCGTAGTTAAGAATTGGGCATCCTATTGCTTTGTAGGAGGTAACTATTGTTTCTTTTTGTTGGTCCCAGCTGGTGCCAGCCAGGGTTTTGAGAATGTTGTTGCGCCTAGATGCTTTGTTGTATATGTTGATGGCGTGGTTATTGAATGTTAGTTTTGGATCAAAAGTAACACCCAGAATTTTAGGGTTTTTGTTTAGCGGTAAAGTTTGTTGTCTATGGTCACCTTTGAATGGTAGTTAAACTCTTGTGATGAGGAGGAAAAAATAGTGACTGTTAATTTTTCTGTTGAAAGTTTGAGGTAGTTTTTGCCCAGATATTATTTTAAATTGTTGAGGTAGTTGGTGAGATCGAGTTCCATTTCAGTAATATTGATTCTGATGGAGTAAACTGTGGTATCATCTGCATAGGACAGTGGGGTGCCAAGGGGGGGGGGGCGGCCGCCCCACCCCCCCAAAATCCGGCGAAGCCGGATTTTTTTGTAAGGGGGGACCCTTACGTTTTTTGAATTTTGGGAGAGAAAATTTTTTTTCTTAAATATTAATACAGAAACTTTCCTGATGCCTTCCAAAAGCATATTAATATTCAAAAAACCAAATTTTCCCCGTTTCGCGGGTAGTTTAAATTGACAAGTTATCTCAGTTTTTCAATTTCGAATACATTTTGCCACTCAATAGTTAAGGCATACATGTTAAATAAAACTACTATAAACACTATTAACCTTTTATTAACGTTTTAAACACGTTTTAAATGGATAAGAATAAAAAAACCTTAAATTTTGTTTTAATTATCATCTGGAATTAAAATTTTTAGTGTATTTTAGCGCCTTAAATTAAAAATTTTCTCCCCCGGGGGGCATTCTGCCCCCCCGGACCCCCTGACAAGGGGCTCTGCCCCTTGACCCCGCTGGGGGGCTCTCGCCCCCACACCCCCCATTTCTGGGGGGCTGCCGCCCCCGAGACCCCCCTCAGGGTTAGTATGTACCCCTCCCCAGACCGCCCCCCCCCCGAAATGAAATCCTGGGCACGCCACTGGCATAGTAGACTATTTTGACATTAGCTGGAGGTGGCGGTAGGTCTGAAATATAAAAGTTAAAAAGAGTTGGTGAGATTACAGAGCCTTGGGAAACTCCTGTTTGAACTATCCTGGCTTTAGAAGTTGAGTCTCTGAAAATTGTTTTGCTGGTTCTGCTCTGATGAGGTAGGTTGGAAGTGTGCTGTTGGCTATTTTGGTTATTAGAATAACAATGCTGATTGTGTCAAATGTCTTAGTGAGATCCAGGGCGGCTACTATTGTACGCTTGGGTGGAGCTTTTTGGTTGAATCCAGTGGCTATGTCGGTTAAAAATTGAAGCAGGGCAGTGGTTGTTGAATGTTTGGGTTTAAATCTATGCTGATCTGGGTGCTGTTTTAGATGTTGGAGAAGGATCGGTTGGATTATTGCTTTCAAAATTTTTATAGCTGGGCAGACAAAAGAAATTGGTCTTTAGGAGGTTGAAATATTTAGAACCTTTCCAGGTTTTAGTTGTGGTATTATGAATGAAGTTTTCCAGATGTTTGGTATGCCGTTTGTTTTAAAAGAGAGGTGGAATAGAACAGTTAAATATTTGATTCTAAGGGCACCGAGGTTTTTGAGGTGAAATATATAATTTTAGTAGCGGTTTTAGATTTTGTATATTTTTTTTATTTAGCAAATATTACTGTAGACTTTGCTTCAAGACCCACTTTTCCAATTAAATTGAAAAATTGGAGCTCGGAACTGGGCTTGAACCAGCGACCCTTCCCTCACCGTGGGAAGGCTCTGCCACTGACCTACCCAAGCCACAGGAATATTTGGCTAAATCACTCTTTTATAGCCATGGTTGAACAGCATCGCGCCGGATTGTGGTGAAATATGGTTAGAATGTCTGGGTCAAAAGCTTTTGAGTTTGCTGTTTTTATCGCTTTTTTGACCTCTGCGGTTGTAATTTCAACTGGATCCTGGATGAGTTTTTTAATATTTCTAAAAAAAGTTACGGTTTTCTTTTGGAATTTTAAAGGGTTTATTTGGAGTGAATTGTTTTTTGAATTTGTTTGCCATTTCTAGAGGGTTATTAATTTGAATTCCATTAAAATTTATCGCTGAATTTTGTGAGGGTGTGGGTTTATTGTCCAGTGATTTTATTGTTTTCCAGAGTTTTGTTGGGTTGGCTTTGTGGCTGAAGTTATCCAAAAAGAGTGCCGTTTTTTGGTGGCGTTGGAGCGAATTTTGTTATGAATGTTGTTGTGCCATTTTTTGGTGGCGTTGGAGCGAATTTGGTTGTGAATGTTGTTGTTGAGCTTTTGTATCCGGGCAGAGTGAGGGTTTGATTGGCGAAGTGTATCACGCACTTTTATGAGCTGAATTGTTTCTGGAGTAAGGTTAGGCTAAACAATTTTGCAACAACCGGCAGGGATGTTGTGCGCGAAAGCTTTGTTCAAGATTAATCTAAACATTTTTTCATCTCGTTTGACCTCTGTGGGATTGGGGATGTTAGATAATTTTGTTTCTATTTCATTTATATAACTGGTCCAGTCGGCTTTGTTGAGTTGTAAAAGTTTTTCTAGTTGTTGGAACTATT
This sequence comes from Microlaimidae sp. YZB2_3, assembly GCA_030248175.1. NCBI lineage: Eukaryota > Metazoa > Nematoda > Chromadorea > Desmodorida > Microlaimidae > Microlaimidae sp. YZB2_3. Next base: position 4,492 of record JASAMX010018930.1, on the reverse strand, counting down.
GTCGAAGTAGTTTGAATGCTGATGATTATCGGAGGAAGGTGGTCTGAACTTAACGTCGTTTGAGTATGCCATGCCAATCTGCTGAGGTAAGGAGTGAGTCTGAGACTAAGGATATATCTGGAGATGTCGGGTTTCCATTAAATGGAATGCGTGTTGGAGTGTTTTTGTTTAGTGATGCCATATTCAAGTTGTTTATGATGTTTGCAATGTAGTCTCCTCTGTCGTCTCTCAGGCTTAAGTGCCAGAGGCCAAAGTGTGCGTTAATATTTCCTAGTAGAATGCTGTCCTGATATTTGATGAGATGGTTGATGTCTGGTTGGTAGTTGCAAGAATATATAACACAAGAGAATGTACAACTGTACACTAATTATAACAAAATTTTGCAAGAAAAGACGCACAATCAAATTTGTATGCAACTTTTTTCGCAAAAATCAGCCATTTTCTGCTAGTTTTCCCGCGCTGCGATTTTTAAACACAGTGTTAATTTTCTTGCAGTGGGGACTGCGACTTTTTTTGCACTCTATACTGCTTTATATGCACTGCGATTATTTTTGCACCGCAAGTTTGGCTGCACAACAAAAAAAACATAAAAACAAAGCGGAGCAAAAATTTTGTGTTTAAAGGAGTAAAAATCGTACCTTAAAATGTTAAAACTTTTTAGTTTTAATGAAATAAACTAATTTTCCAATATTTTAAAATTAAATAAAACAAGTTTCGAAAGGTTTTACTCCATTGAAAATGACTATCAGCGTCTGTATTTTTTTTGTTGCGCAGCTAGACTTGCAGTGCCAAAATAATCGCAGTGGGATTAAAGCAGCATAGAGTGCAAAAGAAGTCGCAGTTCCCACTGCGAAAAAACTAACGCTGTGTTAAAAGTCACAACCCATAAAAACTAGCAGAAAATGGCGGATTTTTGCGGGAAAAGTGCGCACAAATTTAAAAGTGCAACTTTTCTCGCAAAATTTTGGTCAAAAATTTAGTGAACAGTCGGACATTCTCTTGTGTTATATAATCCCATTAGTTGGAATTGCAAGAGCTGGATGGAGGATCGTAAATGTTGAAGATTAAAAGATTGAAGTTGTTAAGAAAAATTTGTAAGCCAAGTATTTCTGCATTGCGGTCATTTTGTTGTATATTCAAAGTTTTGAATTGATGGAGTGGTGACCGAAAAAGAGGAGACAGCCTCCATTGGAATCTCGATCTTTCCTGACTGTTGTGTAATTTGCGATTTTGGGGTCTTTAGATTTACTAGAAAGTTTGGACTCATGGATAGCAGCAATAAGAATGTTGTTTTTGACAAAGAAGTTTGTAAGCTCTTGTATTTTGTTGGAAATTTCATTGGCGTTGAATTGCAAAATGTTTATAGAGGTATCCTTACTGGTTGTCAGTGGTTGAGTAACTGGAGTGCATCTGTAACAGAATGTTGGTTATAGTTTTATTCATCCCAACCCTAGCCCGCCAAAAACTGTTTTCCTGTGCGCGCACTCCAGCAAAAACGTCAAAGGAAAAATTTCCAATGCAATAAATGTAAAAACTGGCTGCACTTAAAATGCTTCAATCTAAACAGCCTAAAAAACTATAAATAAATCAATCCTAAGCTACCACGATAAAGTTTAGCTTGATTTAACGTTTTGCAATGGTAAAGATATGTGCAAAACTAGATGTTTAAAACGGAATGTAAAAGTTTCGAGAACCCTCTTCTATAAAAATATAACCCATTTTTACAGTAGTCCATGCAAACATCCATGAACACTTTGGTGTTATGGACAGGGTTGCTAGGTCGGCTATTTATAAACCTAGGCACATCAGGCGCACAGGAATATTCAGGCGCGCTCAGGAACGGTCAGGAACGATGACAATCACACCACCACTAATCACACCGCTTGGTGTATATAAAATACCACACCAAATATATTGTTTTTAAAAAGTTTAGGACCAATAGATCCAAAGGAAGATAGAACCCAACAAACTTAGACCTATTAACTGTCAAAATTTATAATTTTTTAAACAATTTCAATTTTTACCTAGCAAATAAACGGCTGCCACTTTATGCCATTAATAAGATTCATATTTTTACATAAAAATAGCAAAATTTTTGCTTAAATGGATTTTTTGGATGTTAACTTTGTAATTTTTTGTTTATACTTATCTGTTCCAAAAAACAACAAATACACAGAAAAGAAAAAAAACTACAGAATTATTGGATTTTTATTCTCCGAAGTAAATTTTCTTACATCTTTCCTCCAACTGGTAGGTTTTTTAACCGATTTGATAGATTTCACTGGTTATGATGATAGTAGAGTATAGAATAGAATAGAAATTCAACATTTTATTTTACAAACACTATATATATATATGTATAGGAAACACTATATTCGGAACAAAACCCGCTTTTTTTGCTGTTTTAAAATGATCATTAAAACCTCAAATTTTTTTGCAATTCCAAGATGGTTATAAATCTAAAAACATTTTTAATTCACACAATTTAGGGGATAAGCCCCTTCTCCCATTCTGAAGTAGGGATTGTCTTTTTTTGGAAGAAAGGCTGGAACTCAACACATTGTGTGTAAATATATTGCAAATTAGAGCATTTGTTTGAGTGCTCTATTTTCCTATGGTTTTCATATAATCTAATGTAATGTTATATTTCAGTTTGTTTTTTTGTTGTTTATATTATTACAATTCCAATTGAAAATGCCTTTAAAAATTTTAACATTTCAAAAGATTGCTTTGATTGTTGGTATTTTTTGTGTTTTATATCATAAACTAAAAAGGCTAAAAATAAAATTCTTTATATTCTCACTATATTCAAAGCACATATACACATTACAACCAAGAATACACAAGAGGCAATAAAATATCCAGATGTACACAAATTTTCAACTAAATTTTGAACATGTCCTATTTCAAAACATCTGCTTGTTGCTTGTTCTGTGAGCAGCAGATTTTAAAAGAGTGTTTTGTTTGAATATAATTTAAGTTCTCCTACACTCCTGTTCCTGTATAAAAAATTACTCCACAAAATAATGAGTACTGGCTTCACAAGAAACTGTTACGCAACAAACGCAGTAAATTAGTTAGGGGCAATACACAAATTAATGTCCACAAGAGTCCCATGTGCTAAATTAGTGTTCTTGCAAAATTTTTGTCAAAAATTTGACAGTGTGTACAGTTAGAAATTCTTATGCTAGCCCTTACTAAATTTTTTTATCTCAGGGTTAGACCCTTTTCAAAAATCCTAGTCATGCTATGCACATGCAACCCTGTGCACTGTCCAGAAATGTCTCATAGGTGAGCTCAAGCAAAGGGGGGAAGGCAGGGTTGGGTCCACCTCCTGGCTTTAATTTTTGAACACACCTCCAAAAAAAGAAAGGGTCCCATTTCCCCAAGTTTTTTCATTTTATTACCCCAAATTTACAAATGAGTTTTTTTAATTTTAAAAATTTTAAATGATTCCATATAAAATACAAAATTTAAATCACATCCCTTTGCTCTTTGTGTAGGCAGGACATATCACTAGTATTAATTTTTATCACTGGGTAGTTCACACTGGTTTGTTTTTATCACTGGGTAGTTTACACTCACACTAGAAACATAACTTTTATAGCATCACTACACACTTAAAAAAAACTGTTTAGGAGAAACTTATAATTATAAAATGGGTTTTAAAAGTAAATTTAAGTAGGCTAACAACAATAAGTGGGAAAATAAGCCATACTGGGAAAAAATTATGGTAACTTACTAACTTAAATTTAGTCAGCCTTACTTTAAGCCACCGCCTGCCCATTATTTTTGCCATGTGGAAAAATATAAAATGAGCTGGGTATGGCTAGATAGATGACATGATGATCTATCTAACCATACACATTTTATTTTATAATTTTGCGCATGGAAAAAAAACACAGTCAATGACCAAAATTAAGGCTGGCTACCATAGGTGCTAATATTTTGCTAACTAAAAGGGTGAATTTATACAAAAATTATACAATTTTAGCTATATTTATTTACTATATTGAATATCCTTTTTGCAAGATATGCAGTTTTTTCCCAGTTGGAATCAGTTTTGTACAGACTACAAGCTGGAATTTTTTTCCTTAGATTTTACTTCCATCAGGTTCAGCTGATGTTTTGAAATTCCTTTAAAAAAACATCAATTAAAAGTTTATATTTAAAGTATCAATTCTTAGCATACTTAAGAAACACAAACAAATACCTATTTTTAACAGGTTTTCACAAAACTTCTAACACACTTTGTGGAAAAACAATTTGAAATATCAGGCATAGGTGTTTTTGGTCGGGTCCGCTAGGGGGGGTCTCACACCCCCGGTGGAAGGCCAAAATTTTTTCAGGGGGGGTCCAGGGGGTGCAAACCCCCCTGGCTTTTTAGGGGGGGTCACCCTAGGGTGCAGATTTCAAATTTACGGGGGTCAGGGGGGTCTGATTTTTTAGCAAATTTTTTTTAACTCAATAATTTAAGTGTTTTTAGGTCTAA
>JASAMX010018929.1:0-17284 GCA_030248175.1 Microlaimidae sp. YZB2_3 | reverse complement strand
GAAAGCATCCCCCAAAACAAAACAAGCCTGAAAACAAATGAGAAATTTTAGTCCCAGTCCCATAAGCCATTAATAAGCCAGTTATTCAAAAACCCACAGGAATTAAACCAACCTAACTTAAATATGTCTCCCTCTAAATAACTTTTTGATGTCTTCAAAGTGATATACTTTGAAAATCACACGAGTTTAGTTTGTTTAAATTTGAAACATAAAGTTTAAAAAACGAATGAAAATGTTATAAAATACGATATATTTAAAACCACAATCGATCGATTATAAAATTTTTTACGCAGCAAAGAATTTTTTAAGGGTTTTTAAATCTGGATTTTAGGTGTAATGTAAATTTTGGCAAAATGTAGGATCTAAAATTTAAAAAAATAAATTAATCCGGCAAAGCCGTATTGGGACTCTTGCGTTTTTTAAATTTTGGGAGAGAAAAATTTTTTCTTTATTATTAACACAGAAACTTTCCTGATGCCTTCCAAAAGCATATTAATAGTCAAAAAAACCAAACTTTCCCTGCTTCGCGGGTAGTTTAAACTGATGATTTATTTTAGTTTTTTCGATTTATAAACACCTATAGTCGGGGGGGCATTCTGCCCCCCGGACCCCCCTGACAAGGGTCTCTGCCCCTTGACTCCACTGGGGGCTCTCGCCCCCAAGACCCCCCATAGGTATGAACGGTCCCGGCAGCTAAGGAGGGGGTGGTTACCCGGGATAAATAGAATTTTGAATTCTAGAAGGGTGGTCCCAGGGGGGTCAAGACCCATCTAGCTTTTTAGGAGGGGGCGACCCGGGGTGCGAAATTTTGAAATCTAGAGGGGGGTCAGGTGGGGTCCGGTGTCCAAAGCAAAACAGTTCTAAACCATAATAACTTTAATAATTGTTCTTTTATAGGATAATACTACATTTTATTGAATAAAAAGCGATATTCTGGTGTAAAAACATGAATATGTGCTAAAAATTCACGTTTTTGGAAGAAAATTTAGTATAAAAAGTACCTAAAGTTTTCCTGAGAGGGGAGGGGGGGTCAGTTTTCAAATTCTAGAGGGGGGTCAGGGATAAAAAAATTCGGAAATTTGGGGGGAGGGGAGCCTAGATTTTCGTCTAAGGGGGGTCCCAAAATTTTGAGGCTAGGGAGGGTGGACCCCACACTGCCACGCCCCCCCCTTTCTCACCTATGGATCCCCCTTCAGGGTTAGTATGTACCCCCCCTCCGAAATGAAATCCTGGGCACGCCACTGGTTCAATTATCAAGATATTTGAAGATCTTCCATTAAGACTTTTATTACATTACAGTAATTTCACTATTATTTATTATTAGGCTAATATATTATGTACATATATATTCATTTCAAACTTTAAATAATTGAGCTAAAACCATACATGGGTGCGCAGACCTGTGCACGGTCTGGAAATGCCTTTTTATTAGAGGATTTGTCCCCCCTCCCAAAAATAATGAAAAGTACCAAAAAATTATGGCACCATTTTTTGACCTATTACCAATTTTTTTGCAGTTTTTAGCATATTTCAATGCATTCTGGGACCTATTTTTACTTAAATTTCACTTTTTTTTGTCTCTTTTTTTCTCTTTCTTCTCTGATTCTTCCCGTTTCAAAAAAATTGCCCCCCTTGGCCCCTTCTCTCCCCAATAAAATCCCACGGGGGCAATGCTCAAGTCTGGGTGCGGGCGTGGCGGGTTAGGGAGAGAGTGGGCGTGAGCATACATGAGCACAAAGAACGGGGGGAGGGTTAACATTTCCTTTAAATTCTGGGAGGGGGGTTTAACCCTCCCCCACCATAGGTGGGCAGGAGGGGGGGGTGGCGTGGGGGGTTTATACCCCTCAAAAATTCCGATTATAGCCGACACCCCCCTTAAAATTTGGGGATATCCTGGGCACCCCCCCCCTAAAATTTGGGGATCCCAGTACTAAAAACGCTAAAAATGGGGTATTTGAGGTATACCCCACAAAAATTTTTTGGGACACCCCACAAATTTCGGAGGTTGGATATACCCCCCCCCCAAAAAAAAAATCCGGGAGGCTGCCCATCTATGCCCCCTCTCCTCCACTTCTGGAAACATGAAGAAAAGACGTCTTTAAAATGAGTTTTAACTGCCTCTAAACTAAAGTTTTGAGGTCAAAATGAGTGTTTTAAGTAATAAAAAGCTTAAAAATGCTCTAGTAACACCTTTGCATAAAACAAATCATGTTTCTTTCCTCTTCTCTCTGATTTTATGATATATACATATTCTGGCAGACATGAGCACAGTTTGGCGATGCTCACCTCCCCCCATTATTAGAAGCTGTGACCTCTATTTGAAAAAAATATTCCCCATTTTTTATCTATTTTCGCGAAATTTTTAGTTTTTAACCTTTTTTATTTCACTTTGGACATTACATGCACATATTATCTGTCTTTTGATAAAAGACGTGGTGGAACTCCTACGAATCAACATTAAATCTTGCTATGAATTCAGTTAATAATTTCAACCATAATTTTGCAATATGAAATTAAAATTATATGAGTAATGCAATAATAGGTTAAGTTTGTTTCGAAAACACGACACCGACAGAAACACTTGCAAAAAATACCTAAAAAAAGTTTTAAAGAAAGCCAATACTGCATAAAAAGTGTTTTGGCATAATCTCCCCTTAGCTCCCTATCCACTCATACCCTTTTTTCCTTATCTTGTTGCTACATATTCTAAAAATTTTGAAAGTTTCTTTCTGATTTGATAAATTTATCACACTTAATGCCATCAATATTTTGTTCATGGAACTCTGAATCCCATCAATAGGTGAGAAAGGGGGTGGGGGTGGGGTCCACGTCCACTCCCCTAGTCTTGAAATTTTGGGACCCTCCCCCTAGACGAAAATTTAGGGGCAGCTTAGGGCCACTAGCTGGCAGGTGTCCCCAAGCAGTTTAGTGAAGTGCTGTATTTACTAGAATCCCTAATGGTAAGTGAACCTAGCAGATAAGAGGGAAAACACTAGGGAGGTGGGTACGGGGTACCTCCCCAAAAGCGTCCCGAACTTAAATATTAAACAACAAAATAACGGTTTTGCAAAAAAATTGTTGTATATTTTGGAAAGAAAAACATTAAAATAATTTACTAAAAAAACAATTTTATTAAATACAAAATGGGGTTCGATAAAACTATTTTAAAACTAAAAGGTGTTTATCTTGAAACAATGCATAATGCAAAGTGAAACGTGCGCAGCCTGTTTCGCTTGCAGTGATTTACATAAAATGCGAATTTTTGTTGGAACAAAAAGTCTAACAAATATCGTGGGTAAATCGTTACGCACGCATATTTTCCATACCGCGATTTTATTTATTTGGACTAAACACAATAGTTAATCTATTTTTTTCGCAAATTTTAAAAAAATTCTAGCCGCACTTTTTTCCGGAAGTTTTATAGGTATTTTCTATATGTTTTAAAACAATTCTAGTTTTTTAGTATTTTATAGTTGAAGGGGCCGCTGGACTAATACTGGTGAGTGGTGACCCATATGAAACTTGGTCAGATTTTATAGGTCATATTCACGACGACAATTTTTCAGCCAAAATTAGCCCTGTTTCAGTTGAAACTAAAAATGATAAATACTTTGTAAAAGTTGCATCATTCAGAAGCAAAAATGTAATTCACGGATTCTTAGAATCTTGAGATTCTTTTATTGTAAAAACTCTTAACCCCAGCCAGGGACGTAACCAGGGGAGCGGGCATAGATGAGAACGGTCGGAGAAGCTAGGGTGGTGGTTACCCGGGGTAAATCGAATTTTGAATTCTAGGAGGGGGGTCCCAGGGGGTCCGGACCCCCCTAGCTTTTTAGGGAGTGTCGACCCGGGGTGCGAATTTTCGAAATCTAGAGGGGGGTCAGGTGAGGTCCGATGTCCAAAGCAAAACAGTTTTAATCCATAATAACTTTAATAATTGTTCTTTTTATACGATGATACTACATTTTATTGAATAAAAAGCGATATTCTGGTATAAAAAGGGTGTAAAAGCATGAATATGTGATGAAAATTCACGTTTTTGTAAGAAAATTTAGTATAAAAAAAGTACCTAAAAATTTCCCAAGGGGGAAGGGGGGGGGGGTCAGATTTCAAATTCTAGAGCGCGGTCAGGGGTAAAAAATTCGGAAATTTGGGGGAAGGGGGGGGGCCCAGATTTTCGTCTAGGGGGGTCCCAAAATTTCGAGGCTAGGGGGGTGGACCCCACGGGAGCGGGGAGGGCGCCCCTCCCCGGAAACGGTCAGACAGGGGGGAAAATAAGGATAGTGGTTGGGCGGGTGTGGGGCGGCCGTCCCCCCTCGAAATGGTCGCCAGATAGTAAAATTTGGGGGTTTTCAGAGGCTAAAAATTTAAAATTTTGTGTATTAATGTAATTTTTAACTAAGAAAACATGTTTTTACCGCTAAAAACATTAGATAATAAGTTATTAGGCCAAAAATAGTGTATTATACAGCTCTATCCACGTTTATCCCTGCTTTTTAAACGTTTTCAAAAATTAAGGGGGCCAAATTTTTTTGTACTACAATCCGCCCCCCCCCCAAATAAAACCCTGGGTACGTCCCGTCGTCCCTGACCCCAGCTTCCTTTACATAATGATGACTGATCGTCCTACCATAGATGGGAAGCATAGGTGAGAACGGTCCGGGAAGCTAGAGGGAGGAATGGTTACCCGGGGTAAATCGATTTTTAAATTCTAGGAGAGGGGGTACGGACCCCCTCTAGCTTTTTAAGGGGGTGGACCCGAAGTGCAAAATTTTGAAATCTAGAGGGGGGTCAGGTGGGGTCCGGTCCCGGTGTCCAAAGCAAAACAGTTTTAAACCATACTAATTTTTACTAACTTCAATAATTGTTCTTTTTATAGGATAATATTACATTTTATTGAATAAAAACCGATATTCTGGTGTAAAAAGGATGTAAAAACATAAATATGTGTTAAAAATTCACGTTTTTGGAAGAAAATTTAGTATAAAAAAGTACCTAAAATTTTCCCGAGGGTGGAGGGGGAGGGGGTCAGATTTCAAATTCTAGAGGGGGGTCAGGGGTAAAAAATTCAGACATTTGGCGGAAGGGGGTTGGCCTAGATTTTAGTCTAGGGGGATCCCAAAATTTCGAGGCTAGGGGAGTGGACCCCACCCTGCTCCTCCCCCCTTTCTCACCTATGGGGAGTAGCCTCAAATTTTAAGAGGATGTCAGCAGTTTCAGAATCTTGGGAGTTACCAACCCTTCCCGTTTCCACCTAAGCCACCTACAAGTGTAGTTTCTTAAAATTTTAAGGCAAGAGGGGCATTCCCAAAGCTTTTGACATTTTTTTTGATCATGTTAAAATAATTTTTTTCTTCAATTTTTCGACCCATGCCGAAAATTTTGAGGATTTTAAACAAAAACATAAATATTCCACACGTCCGTGGATAAAAATAATAAATACCCCGAAAATCTGGGGGGAGTTCTCGAATGTGTAATTTTTGTCAAAGTTAAAAAGCCTTAAACCATGTTATGGCCACCTGAGATGAATTAAAGCACACCGGAGTCTTCGTAATAATAAGCATTATCCAATTTAATTAGAAATTATTGAGTTCTATATCGAGATCAGAATTAGTTTTGTTTAAATCAACGATTATCACCTCAAAATTTGATAACATTTTTTAACCATATTCTTTTATTTAAAAAAGCTTACAAATCAGAATTTTAAATTTGTTTTAAGTTCATAAATTTGTGCAACAGTACCTATTAATAAGAATACATAACACAAGAGAATGTCCAACTGTACACTAAACTTTTGACCAAAATTTTGCGAAAAAAGTAGCACTTTTAAATTCGTGTGCGATTTTTCTCGTAAAAATACGCCATTTTCTGCTAGTTTTCCCGCGCTGCGATTTTTTTTACACAGTGTTAGTTTTCACGCAGTGGAGACTGCGACTCCTTTTGCACTCTATACAGCTTCATTCACACTGCGATTATTTTAGCACTGCGAGTCTAACTGCACAACAAAAAAATACAGCCGCTGATAATCATTTTCAATGCAGTAAAACACTTCGAAACTTGTTTTATTTAATTTTAAAACGTTGGAGGGTTACTTTATTTTATTAAAACTATAAAGTTTTAACATTTTATGGTGAGAAAAACGATTTTTACTCATTTAAACACACAATTTTCGCTTCGCTTTTTTTTTGTTGTTCAGCCAGACTTGCAGTGCGAAAACAATCGCAGTGCAAATAAAGCAGTATAGAATGCGAAAGAAGTCGCAGTCCCAACTGCAAGAAAATGGCGGATTTTCGCGAGAAAAGTCCCACACGAATTTTAAAGTGCGACTTTTCTCGCAAAATTTTGGTCAAAAATTTAGTGTACAGTCAGACATTCTCTTGTGTTAAATATTCTTGCTATTAGTGATTTCTAGTTATAAATGTTACCTATTAGTGATTCATAGTTATAAATTTTAGCTATACCAACATTTTGAAAATAAAACATCAATGTTTTAGCCATATTATTTTATTCAAAATGTGAAAAATCTAAAAATTTATGAAAAATATCAAAAACATCTATTTATAAACTAATAAATAAGAAACAGGGTTGTACAAGTCTTTTTAATTTATTTTTTGGGATTAAAGTCGACGGTTTTGCGTGCTGGCGATCTCCTGTTAGTTCATACTACAACAGCAATCCATGAAACAAAATTTTTAATATGTATTGGCCAGAAGCGTTTGTACTGATTATTTAGGAAATATAATGATTTGATTTCGCCCGGGAGCGTTGCGAGACGGCTGGCTGACTGAAAGGTCAAGTAGCGGCTGGAAGGAAGAAGCTGAGCAAATCAGTTATAGTTTATAATAATTCGGCTGACGATCGGTCGCTTTTCCAGCTCTCTTCCTTCCGGCCGAAGCTAGCAGCTTCACAACGCTCTGGGGCGGTAATCCGCTTCGTTCCTCTAGGCCTAGAAACCCCGCTACAACCCTCCTCCTGCGCGGTCAGGGCCTAAGAGAGCGTGCTGTGGGAGCTGTTTGTGATTATTAATAAAAGCATTTACTCCTTAAAGGGAGCAGTAATACAACAACAGTAATACCTTTGTACTAGCCGGTCAGCAAGTGTTAGTGTAGTGCTACCCGAGCATTACAACAATATATTTATAACAATTTTATAACAATATACCCTTATAACAATTTTTGCCTTCCCAAAATTTGAGGGGGGATTAATCCTCCCAATCCCCTCCCCTCTGGCTACGGACTTGATTAGTATGGTGTTAGCCCCTGGCCTTTAGAAAAAACGGAGGCAAACACGCAAAGTCTTCGCAGAACGCAGTCAGAGGCTATAGATAAAATCAATTACTTTGCTGTGTTGCGTTTGACAATATGGGGCAGTTTTTAGAATAATATTGTTTAAAAAACAATTTCCTTTGATTTTAGTGACTTTTATAATCTAATTTATAATCTTTTATAAGCTATAACTGTTTAGTTAAAAAATAAAGACGTACCAACAACGTTTAAGTGCTTAATGACATGACCAGCTTCAATAAATAACTAACACTGCGAAAAAAGCGCCAGGGTTATAAGGCAAAATTTCCTGTTGTAAACGCTCTAATCATATTAATGAATCTTAACTTTCTTTCGAATAAATCCAAACATATATATTCAAGAAATGAAACAAGTTTAATATAAACGTTTATGTGACGTATAATACTATTTTTTAATAATTTTTTTAAGGTACCAAAATTTAAATTATGTATTAACAAGTTAGAATTTTATTTCAGTAAGACGTTCACTGTCTGATAGCCGGGTCCCGGGTGGTGTGGAGTTCCTCCGCGTGGTGCCTGGCGAGCAACGTTAACACTAGCTTTTGTCATGAGATTTGTAGAATAAAATGGTAACACGTTTTGCTCTATAAAATTCGGACGGAAACAATGTTAGCGGCAAAACGCTCCACAACGCCCATTACATGACACAGTTTACTGTGATCTGTCTTCCCTCTCTGTGTACCAGCATAGAAGATGTGGCAACCACAAATAATGCATACATGGTAACATAACACCCACAAAATATGTATAATAATACTACATAGTAGCATGTAGAGTAAAAGGTTTGTTTTTTTAATTTTTTAAAAAAAGTTTATTTGGTGGGTAAGTTGTTGTTATAATGTTTATTGGTTAACACCTTTATTTTTAGATATATATTTACAGACCTGTGCACGGTCTGGAAATGCCCCCCGTTTTATTGGAGGATTTGCATTTGCCCCCCCGCCAAAAATGAAAAAGTACCCTAAAAATATGACGCCATTTTTGACCTGATGACGCCATCATCGCAATTTTTTTGCAGTTTTTAGCCTATTTCAATGTATTTTAAGCTATTTTAGACCTGTTTTATCTTATTTTCGCTTTTTTGTCCTTTTTTTCTCTTTTCCCTTTTTTTTCTCCTTTTTTCTCTCTTTTTTCTTTCCCCCCTGCTTGCCCCCCCGTTTCAAAAAAGTTGCCCCCCGTGCCCCCTCGTTTTGGAATTGTCTCCCCGTTTAAACCCGGGGGGGCAGTGCACAGGTCTGTATTTACACAAACATTACTATATACAAAATGGTTGTCACCTTAGTGACTTGTTATAAATACTTAACAAAACTGAGGGGAATGGCCAAATACCAAATACACTGTCTGATATAATTGGTAATCCCATCCCAACAATCACTATAAGATTATTTCTTTTTTTAGAAGTTTTAGGATTAATTTTTTTTCTTTCTTTTATAAAATAAATCAAAAGTAATACTCACCTGTTTAGTGAGCAAATAATAGCAAAAAACCCCGATAGCAGCTGAATAAGTGGCAAAGTATGTAACTGGTTCCATAATATCCCAACTGTACTCCCACCACGTTAATCGAGCGAAGGCACCGAATTGCAGACCCATCATACCTGAAGTTAGAGCCAATTACAATAGTTTCTGGTAAACTGGAGCAAAAAATAAAATTAAAACTAATAACTATCGACTAAAGCGTTCGCATATATCTGAACAAATTTTCAGCCCTTCTATTAAGTTATACCAGGATCGCCATAACTCAAATATTAAAAAATATCAAAATACGGTACCCTACATTATAAATTTAATTTATAATCTATGAATTACTCCCGCAAACTTAACCCTTTCGCTGAAAAATAAAACTTAAACCACTTCTTTTATCAAACAACAAGAAAAATGTGAAATAAGACTGGGAAATTTAATTTATATTCAACCCCCAAATGATGGGGTCCGATCCGATGATTATGGACCGGAAAGCTAGAGGGAAGGCTACCCCGAGTAAATGGCCCTTTGAAAGCCAAGAGGGGGGTCCATAGGCGTTCGTCCCCCCAGCTTGTTAAGGGGGGGACGAGGACAACATGGAGTAGGATAGTTTGAAATCTAGCGGGGATTCTGGGCTGGTACTCGCCAACATTTGCCGTTCGGATTTTCGAAACCCAAAAAATAAAATTCAATAAATCTCAAATAAATCAAAAAAAGCTCTGTATAAATTGCACAAAAATTTGAATGTAGGTATTTAATGGTTTAAATTGACAAGAGCATCTTAACTTCAAGGTATTTTTGTGGAAAAATAACCGAACACCAAAGACCAAATTTTTGTATTCAGTCAAATTCAAATCTGCTAAACGCGTCACCAAAATCCAGTTGGTTTGTGAAATACATTAAAAAAATTAGTTAAAACTTGTTTAGTAGTTTAAAATGACTTGTTAAAACTTGTTTAAAATGACTACATTTCAAGGATAAAAATTTTAATTTTGCCCTTTAAACCGCGATCAAAGTGCTATTTGAGTTTGGTGTTTGGTTATTTTTGCACCAAAATACGGTAAAGTTAAGATGTTCTTGTCATTTTTAACCATCGAATACTTTTAATTTTTGTGCAGTTTATATAAAGCTTTTTTCGCTCTATTAGTTTTAGTATTTTTATTTAACAAAATACGTTCGTTTTTGATTTATTCGAGATTTATTGAATTTTATTTTTTAGGTTTTAAAAAATCCGGAGGCAAATGTTGGTGAGTACAAGCCAAGGTCCGGAGAGAGGTCCGGTTTCTGAATAAGTTATTTTAAATCATCGATTCAAGTTATTAGCACTACTAATATAAAATTTTATACACCGAAATAGGCTTTTATGTTTAAAAAAATACAAAAGTACTGTTTTCACTACAAAAAAGTGTTTTGACAGTAAATTTTGACCTAGATTTAAGCCCAAAATTTTGCTCGGAAGGGTGGGGGGCAGGGGATAGACAGAGAATTCCAGAGGGTGTTGGGTGTCAAAATACACAAAAATTCTGGGGGAAGAGGGCCCTTGACTTTTTTCTAGGAGGGGGGTTCGAAATTTCGAGGCCGGGGGGGGAGGGGAGGGGGTGGGTGAACCCATAGGTGGGCAGCCTCCCGGATTTTTTTTGGGGGGGTATACCCGACCCCCGAAATTGAGGGGGTGACTCGAAATTTTTTTGGGGTATACCTCAAATACCTCATTTTTAGTTTTTAGTACTGGGACCCCCAAATTTTAGGTAGGGGGTGTGCGAGGTGCCCCAAAATTTTAGTTGTGTGTCGACTATAGTCGGTATTTGAGGGGTGAAACCCCCCCTACTCCCGCCCACCTATGAGTGATATATATGATTGATGGGGTTTATCTTGCTTTTATTTAACTTTTAAATTTAAATCATTAGCAAAAAATCACAGCTGTCTCCTCACGTATTTCTTTCTCTTTCAGATTTATTTAAGATCGCCTAAAATTAAAGATTTTTCTCACTAATTTGATTCAAAGGATTTTATATAAAACGCTATGAGACATGAACCAAGACGTTCTTTACAGGCTAAGAAACATTGCTTAAAATTGAAACCTGCGATAATTTATAATCATAACCCGGTCCAATTGTAAAATATTTTTTTGGAAAACAGCAGTGATCATAAAAAAAATTTAATTTTAACATTAATAAATTCAAATTTGTACAAATTTTAAAACATTGAATGAAATGAGATTTGCCACACCCTTTTTAAAAACAATTTTATATAAATAAAAATATGGCAAAATCTGCAATGGTTGCTAATGATACAAAAATAAATTTATTGTAAAGTATTTCCCAACTTTTATGGGTGTACCTATAAAAGTTGAGCTTTTTGCCCATAAAATTTGTCTTGAAAACTAAAAATTGGTTAAACACTTAATAAAATTTATTAGGTTCAGGAGAAATTAATTAAAGCTTACCTAAACCTAACCACGCTAATCTATTGGCTTTTTTATCTGATTCAATCGATATTTCCTCCTTCATCTAAAAAAGATCATTAAGCTACAGTAACAAAACAAAACAAACCCTAACACATTAAAGTGAGGTGAAAGTTTTCAAAAACTTTTTTACTATAAGCACTTGTACACCATGATAAACTGGTAACAACACTTCATAGAGGGATTTAATTATTGGTGTGTTTGAGTTGAGCATAAAGAAGGGACACGGTCAGAGGGGGGGGGGGGCTGTTGTTGTAATCCCTTTAGAATTGGCCTAAGAATTTCAGACAGTCCTCTACTCTTTCTAGCCAAATTTTAAGTATCTGTTAAAAACAGATTGCTTAGTAGTACTGTTCTTTTTTATTATCTTGATAACATATTC
Organism: Microlaimidae sp. YZB2_3; assembly: GCA_030248175.1. Taxonomy (NCBI): domain Eukaryota; kingdom Metazoa; phylum Nematoda; class Chromadorea; order Desmodorida; family Microlaimidae; species Microlaimidae sp. YZB2_3. Next base: position 5,672 of record JASAMX010018929.1, on the reverse strand, counting down.
CAATTCATGAAAATCAATGTTAGTCTAAAAAAAACTACAATAAATTTCTCCACTAAAGCATAAAACAAATTAGTTTTTTTTTTAAATCTTAAAGGGGATAATATATAAATTACCGAATGGTTTCCGTATATTTTAAAACTTTTTTTATATTTTTCCTTTTAAAATTTCTCTAAAATCTAATAAGTGTGTGCTCCCGAACAATGCGTTGACAAAAAAACAACATATTTTTTAAATTTTAATTCGCTTTTCAAATTAATTCTGAATTAACTTGCTCTAACTAATGAATTATAGTCCTTTCTTCTTAACAATTGTTCTTTTTCCGTTTATAAAATTCCATTTATTTATTCATGCTATTGCGATCCCCCGAAGCCCGATTTATTCAATAAAGAAAAGCTATTCTGAAAAAAAAATACTTAAAAACACGGGCACGAACTGCGTGGGAGACAGAAATAGGTACACTAATAGATTCAATCAAGATATTAGATTAATGACAGAACCCTGCAGAGTTACGCAAACAAAAGCGGCGGCGATCGATTAAAGACAAGGGAACCCACTTTTTCCAAAGGAGCGATCTCCACTTTCATGTCTTCCAGTTGTTTCAATAGATCCCTTTCCAGCTTTAATTGATGCTCGTCAATATTCAATGTCGAGTGTAAGGCACTAATCAAACTCTAAAATTGGATCAAGCATTTATCCAATTAAAACTGAGACTTTTTCAAGTATATCTATTTCACTTATTTCCTTTTGTGATGTAAGAACAAAAAATATAAAAAAAGCACTTCGAAAATCCGAAAAAAATTTTTCTTTCGCAACAAAATATTTTGCTATTTCAAGTTTTTTTGTGTATTAAAACAAGTTTTATTTAAAGCATTATTATTATAAAGAAAATCTTGGCTTATTAATTAACATTGACCTGACGCTAATATTGTTGAATATAACGAATGAAGTATTGGTTATTGTGGTTATTTCATAGCCTGAAACATATCTATCTCTCTTGAGAAGTTTATGCAAAGGGCGGGCGTTAAGACAAGTCAGAAACGAGTGAAAGTAATTTCATTCTCAAAACATTGGTTACTACCATGGGTGTAGTCAGAATTCTGAAAAGGTGAAAGTGGGGTCCAAAGGGGTCCGCAATTTAAACTTTATAAGCCAGACCTGTGCACGGTCTGGCATCCTGTGCAGGGGCGTGCCCAGGATTCATTTCGGAGGGGGGCGGTCTGGGGGGTGCTAGATACTAACCTTGAAATGGGGTCTGGGGGCAGCCCCCCAGAAATGGGGGTCCGGGGGCGTTCAGCAGGGTCAAGGGGCACCGGGGAAGAAAATTTTTAATTTAAGGGCTAAAATACACTAGAAATTTTAATTCCAGATGATAATTATAAAACAAATTTTAAGGTTTTCTATCCTTATACACTTAACACATGTGCTTAAAACGTTAATAGTGTTTATAGTAGTTTTATTTAACGTGTATGCCATAACTATTAAACGGCATAATCGATTTGAAATCATACATGGGCATGGACCGACAGGCTAGAGGGGGGGTGGCTACCCCGGGTAAATTGCCCTTTGGAAGTTAGGAGGGGGTCGAGGCGGGGAGGGGTCCGTACACCCCATAGCTTTTTAGGTGAGTTGACCTGGGCTAGACCAGTTTGAAATCCAGAGGTGGGTCAAAAGGGGTACGGCTTCAAAACAAAGTCACATTAAACCATTTAAGTTTTTAGCACCACTAAATATAGAATTTTATATATTAAAATAGGCTATTTATGTATAAAAAGAGTACAAAAGTAATGTTTTTATTTTAAAACCGTGTTTGTGACAGCAAATTTTGACTTAAATTCATACCCAAAATTCGGCTCGGAAGGGGGGGGGGAGAGGGTTGTCAAAATTTAAAAATTGGGGGGCCCTAAATTTTTTTAGGGGGGTCCGAAATTTCGAGGGTAGGAGGGGGTTGACCCCACTCTATTCCCCCCCTCTTATGCTCATGTATGCTTAAAATTGAAAAACCAAGCTAAATTCCCAGTTAAATTTAGACTACCCGCGTAACGGGGAAAATTTGGTTTTTTGGCTATTAATATGCTTTTGGAAGGCATCAGGAAGGTTTCAGTGTTTATATTAAAAAAAATTTTTTTTTCTCCCAAAATTCAAAAAACGTAAGGTGGCTTACGAAAAAAGCTGGCTTCGCCGGATTTCTGGGGGGAGGGGAGGATGGGAGGGGGGCGGTCACCCCCCCCTGAGCACGCAACTTCCACCATAATAGGATTTGCCCCCGCCCAAAAATGAAAAAGTACCTTAAAATTATGGTGCCATTTTTGACATATTATGACGCCATCACTGCAAAAATTTTGTAGTTTTAGCCGATTTCAATGCATTTTAAGTCATTTTAGACCTATTTTTAATTAAATTTCGCTTTCTGTCGCTTTTTATTTTTACCTTCTTTTTCTCTCTTTATCCCTTGCTTGTCCTCCACCGTTTTATTGCCCTCCATTTCAAAAAAAGTTGCCCCTGTGCCATACATGGGCAAGTTGGTCCGGAGTGGGGGGGGGTTAAACCCCAAATTAGGGGGGGGTTAAAATCCGAGAAACGCAAAATACCCATATCGTTTTTTTTCTGGAGTGCATTTTACCCATATCGTTTTTCGATTTTGAAGGAAAAATAGGTAAAAAACGCTAATTTTAGGTCAAAAAGCCCTTTTTATTGCATTTTTGAGCTTTTTATTGCTTAAAACATTCATTTTGACCTCAAAACTTAAGTTTGGAGGCAGTTAGAAGTCATTTTAAAGACATTTTTTTTCTTCATTTTTCCAAAATTGGGGGGGGTTAACTTTTTCTCCCCCCCCCCCACTTCTGAGTGGGGGGGGGGTTAAACCCCCTTCTCAGAATTTGGTGGGGGGGGGGGGTTAACCCCCCCAACCCCCCCGTGCCCATGTATGCCCTGTGCCCCCTGCCGTTTTGGAATTGCCCCCCTTCCAATAAAAACCCCGGGGGAGGAGGTAGTGCACAAGTCTGTATAAGCAACAAAAAATTGCACGTTTCGCGCGGAGTGTCATTGAGTTAGTATAAGCAATACTTCGCATATTAATTTCAATAAAAATAAGCCACATAAAACCAATTATATTAAGAAACTATTCGAAACTTTTATTTAAAATTGCCTTTCGGGTGAACCATTTAATTTCTACTCTTGCCGATATAAAAAGGCATTTAGACTCTAAAGACTCCCCCTGGCTATGCTCTTTGTAATTACTTACATACCTAATTTGCACTACACATAACATGCTTATAAAAAACCCACCAGAATATGATTATACATAATAAAGAAATAACAAAGAATTTTTAATGCATAATTTTAAAGAAAGTGACATTTAAAAATATTATCACGTATATTTTTCAACTACCATAATTGCAGCTAGGGTAGCCTTAATTGTAGCTAGGTAGCCTTAATTGCCCTCGAACTTCCACATAAGAGGCTTACGGTGTATAAAAACATTAACCGTTAATTTTTAAAAATGGACGTTGTTTTGAACTAACTTGCCAAATTACCAGCACAGCCTGTACTGTATTTAACTCCCGCTCACACATTCTCCCTTCAGTTTTTACCTTGACTTCTCCGAATTGCTGAGTAAGTTCCGAGGAGGTAAGTACTGGCTCCCGTGTGTCGCCCTGGACGGCTGCTTCCGGACCGCCCCTAGGGATTTCCGCCGTATTCGCATTGTACACTTTGTCGTTTATTCGCAGACGGAAATCGCCCAGGAGTAGCAGGTGCTCAATGGGAGTGCTGTTGGAAATTCTTGATCCATCTACAATGTTTTTTAATAATAGTCGTATTATATAGACAAATGAAATCAAGCAATTGGTTTTAATAATATACTAATACGATCAAACACAATGCTAGACATTGTGTTAAAAATTTTTAAAATAAAAAAATTTAAAAAAAACATTCAAACCCGATAATGCCGTAGTATTTTCTTTAATATTCCGAAATAAAAAAGCAGTTAAAGTTAAATCTTAGCAGCCACATAACCAACATACATTATCATGCATGAGCATTTGAAGATTTGGGGGGAAATGAGGAGGTTACTTCATAGGTTTGATAAAGGAAACCGGTACTGCTCATACTGCTCATGTTGCAGCCAACATTTAGAGGTATCAATTAATTTTCAAACGCTGCCCACTTAGCCTTAAAAGCGTCGGCAGACTAAGGAAAAAATTTTCTAAATTTTTTTTGGGCAGGCAGGGAGGGCATAATTTTGACGTTTTTACTTGCTCTACTTCCTATTGTGTAACCATAGGTAAGAACGGTCATGGAAGCTGGGGGGGGGGGGTGGTTACCTGGGGTAAATCGAATTTTGAATTCTAGAAGGGGGGTACCAGGAGGGTCCGGACCCCCCAAGCTTTTTAATGATGGTTGTTGTTGTTGAGTTTGCCAGTTTCCAGGGTTTCCATCAACCCTGGTGTGGTCCGTCCGGCACGCCTCTCGCCTTGCTCACCCCCTCTTCCCACTCCCGGAGGAGCTCAGCAACCGCTACGGGGTTTGCCCAAAGGTCCTCTGGTCCCAGTGTCGTATTGATGTGTGTGCATGTAAAAAGGTGTTGTGTTGTGTGTGTTTGTGTTTTGCATAGCGGGCAGTTTGGTGATGTGTGTTGTGTTGGATTGATTTTGTGTAAGTAGGAGTAGAGGAAAGGAGATTTCCCTGCCCTGAGTTGGGCGAGGGTTCTCCTGACCCCGCGAGGAAGATTTTCTTCCTCGTTGCTTATTGCTGGTGCTTTTGTTTGAAGTATTGGATTTATTGGAGTGTTATTTATGTGGTTTGTGACTGTGTTTGTGTGGATTTGTTGTTTTAGTGCTTTGTAAGTTTTGTTGTGTATGTCTGTAGGTATGTTTGTTGTGTAGTTGTTGTTGTGAAATATTGTTTGCTTTTTGAGCCTGCTGGGTGCAGGTTGTTGTGTTAAATAATTAAGTGGGTTGTTTGTGTACATGGCCGCCAATTTTGCTTGTTTTACGTGGAGTTGGATGTGTGTTGCTATTGGGAGGACTTTAGCCTCTGTGTGTATGATGTGTGTTTGTGTCTGTGGTGTGCCCTGTTGCGACCCTGAGAGCTGTGTTTTGTATTGTTTGTAGTTTGCTGATTTGTGTGTGTGATGTAGTGGGGCCCCAGACTGTGCTGGCATACTCGATTATTGGTCGAGTGATTGCCTTGTATGTGTGTAAGAGTGTTTCTTTTGGTTTACCCCACGTTGTTGCTGTGAGTGCGTTTATGATTTTGAGTGTTTTGCGTGCTTTGCTGTGTGTGTTTGCGATGTGTGTGTTGAATGTAAGCTTGGGGTCGAATGTGAGCCCCAAGATTTTTGGGTTTTTGGTTGTAATGAGTGTTGTGTTGTTTATTTGTAGTGATAATTGTGTGTTGTACTCTGCAGGGTCTGGTGTGAATAGTGTGAATGTTGTTTTGCTTGCATTTAATGTTAGTTGGTTGTTTTCTGTCCATGCTTGTATTGCGTGTAGGTATGGTTGTATTTGTTGTTGAGCTATGTGGTGGTTTGGGTGTGATGCATATATTGTGATGTCGTCTGCATATGTTATGATGTGTACGTTTGGTGGTGGTGTTGGTATGTCTGCGGTGTAGATGTTGAATAATGTGGGTGATAGACAGGATCCTTGTGGGACTCCTGTTTTGATGAGTTT
>JASAMX010018927.1:0-16075 GCA_030248175.1 Microlaimidae sp. YZB2_3 | reverse complement strand
ATTCTATCAGAATGAAAATAGATGAGTGGTAAAGTAACCACTAGTTTTTTGAGAAAATATCACGTGCATAGAAACACGTAGTGCGTGAGTGTAAGTTATAATTCTGTGACATGATGTGAACACTATCGCATCGCATTGTTTCAACGAGCGAAGGTACACCTAGCAAAGCGAAGTGTACATCTAACTGGAATGCGGTGTGTTTTGTTTTTTTTTTTAAGTTAGTTCGCTACATATACCATACATTTTTACGGCTTATAAGTAAAATAGAACACAACCATGGTAGCATTTTTGTGGTTAAATTTTAAACTCTTTGTCAGTACAATACATTATGCTTCTACAATTTTTATAACATTGCATAGTTTATAATTGCTTTAGCCTGATGGCCAGAAAAGACTGGACGATTGGCTTTGTTATCTCACAAAAAAGTTTGAAGATACAGATTTGTGAATTGTTTATACGAAGCAGAATACGATATTATCATCACAATGAACTTATCACATGTGGAAGTTAGATCCATCATCTTCTTTGGAGGAAAGAGAAGGAGGGGTCGACGCTGGGTGCGTTATTTCAATCTTAGAGGGTCAAGGGGGTCCAATTTTTTAACATAAGTTTTTTTATACTGATTGGCATGTTCATGGGGTTTACAACTTTAATAATTTATAAATTTTATTCTGGAAAGATATAGGTAAGTAAACAAAAAACACCCGATTTTTCAAAAAAAACACACCCCCATATCTCCTTAAATACAACTCAAAACTTAAATTTAAAGATCTTAATGAAATCCACGCCAAAAATTAGCATGGAAAAGTTGTTTTTACCTATTTAAAAAAAACCCAAAATTTGAAAAATATGACAAATTTAAAAATTTTGATTTTTTTTTCTCGAAAACGAGTTGACCTTCTGTTTGAAATATCGGTATTTTTGCCCTTTTAGAGCTACATGCATGAAAGTTTAAACGATTAAAACTCGGTTTTTCACGTGGTAACTTTGGTTTCTAACCTAAGTTAACCTAGTCGCACCAATTTTTTATAATAGGGTGTTTCTTTTTTTGGAAAAACGCTGTGAACAAATTTGAGTGCTTTTTCCAAAAAAACACAATGAAAATCACTTAAAATTTAATAACAACTTCTAAAAGTGTGTTTTAACTTCAAAAACATATAAAAATGCCATTTAAAATAAATTACTTGTCATATGGGGCATTTTACAAAAATGTAAAATTTATTATTGAGACAAAAAAGTTTAAAAAAATATTTTATCACTGTTTTTATTTTGTTAAATGTTTGTGCGGCTTTGTTAAAATAATTCCCGAGTTCAAAAACAGAGCCTCAGCCAAGAAAATGCTAAGTTTTTGTATCAAAATTTCAAAATTCATGTTTTTCTGCTCACTATTATTTTGTCAAAAGATTAAAATTTTCATAAAATCACTAAACTGTGAAAAATATTTTTCCAACCTGCTTTTCTGGAGTAAAAAATGCGTAAGTTTAATAAAAATAGTTTTTGTAGCTCTAAAATTGATAAAAAATTACAATTCTAGACAAAAAAGTGAAAATGATATTTTTCGAACTCTTTTTCTCTCTATGTAAGAATTTTAATAAATTCAAAATTATTGCAAAAAATAACTTTTCTGGGGTAAAAAGTTGAGTTGTGTAGAATCTATTAAAACTGAAATTTTTACTTCAAAAATACAGGAAAAAGTCTAAAATTATAAATTATCACTAAAAATTTTTTTTAAAATTTTTTTTCTATGTGTTAATCAAAAAACCATAAAACTTAAAGTGGTTATATAGGTAGAAAAACGTTTGGAGAGCTTGAAAATGTTGTTTTTATTCAAATAGCTTAAGAATTAGGTGTTTTAGAGCCGATTTTTGAAGTGTTTTTTTTAGGAAAAAGTGTTTGTTTTTTTTTTGGAAAAATTGACCGAAAAAAGCACCCTTTTTGTAATTTTCTGATTTAATAGGATATATTTATGAAAAAAGGTTATCAGAAGCTAAAAAAACGCTCAAGAAAACCTATAGACCTATTTTGAATAAGCTAAATGTTTAATAAATTTTTTTGAGGGGGGTGCCAAAAAAAAAAAATTTTTTTTTTGGTTTTTTTTGTTCATTTACCTACACATTTTTTAACTCTTGTACACTAATAATGATGTCCATAATTTAAAAAAATTTTAGACTCTCAAATTTTGGAGGATTTTCCCCCTTTTTCCATTTAAAGCCGTGGGGGTTAAGTTTCATGTTGCTCATTTAAGGTTCCATCCTAACACTATAGTCTGTACAAAAATGATGCGGACTGGCGACAAAACCCGAACTCTGAAAGGTCATATCTCCATAACGCGAGGTAGAATATGTATAGGACATATTTCTTTCCTCTTATTCCCTTTTCCCCCCTTTTTTTTTCTGTTTTTTTTTTTTTTTTTTTTTTTTTTTTTTTTTTTTTTTTTTCTTTTTTTTTTTCCACTTGCTTTTTTTTTTTTTTTCTCCTTTTTTTCTTTCCCTCCCCTCCCTCCCTTTTTTCCCCCCCCCCCCCCCTTTCCCCCTCCCCCCCCCCCCTTATCCCCCCCCCCCTTTTTCCCCGGTATCTACATATATTAGAGCATAGCTCAGACTTTTGGCTTTCTTTTAAAAAGGTTAGAAAAAATTGTGTTTTTATGACGTCATCACTACGGCCGATGTGGTGAAAAAACCTGGTTTCAAAAAACAAAACTGTTTTTTATTAGTAGGAGATAAGAAACACCGATGGTATGCTGTTAGAACATATTTTTTCGAGTTTTTTTTTTCTGAAAACTTGAGTGAATATTCTGAAAAGATACATTTTTTCAAAACTTTTTTGCAAAACTATCAAAAATGTAAAATTTCTCACATATAGCGAATTTTGATATATCGTTTGCGTAAAAAAACCTAATATTAAGCTTACAATTAGCTGTCAAAAATGACGAATTTAAAATTTGGAAGCATTCCAAGCTCGTATGCTGGCAGCAGCAAACCTTTAAATTAAAAATTTCTCCAAACAATAAGCCTTAAAAGTTCATTTTTTTCGAATTTCCAGGTTATTTTGTTTTAATAAACATTTTCAAAGCTAAAATCCTACAAAATTTCCAAATATCGCAGCTAAAAGATGCTCTTTTTTAAGTGTTTTCTTACTTGCAAACATGTTTCCCCGTTTGTCAACACAAAAACAAATTTCTAAAAACTATGTCTCCCAACTTTTATCCTAATGTAATTTTTTGGAGTAATGCTATTTTTTGTGTAAAAACGTTTGAATCCGTGATCTTGTCTGGATTGCGTCATTTTAATTACGGAAAAGCCAATAAAAATCGTCCATTATGACGTAATAACAAAAATTTGCATAGCCAAAAGAAGTATTTTGCAGTTTTAACGAAAATTTAGTTTGCGTTTTCATGGGGTTTTTTGGATCACTTTTTAATAATTTAAATAAAAAAAATAGAAAAAAATTAAAACTAATCTTCTAAGGTTTATTATTCTTGCAAAACTTTTAAATTTAGAGATTTGCTTCTGCCAGCATACGGGCTTGGAATGCTTCCAAATTTTAAGTTCGTCATTTTTGACAGCTAATTGTTAGCTTAATATTAGGTTTTTTTACACAAAAGATGTATCAAAATTCGTCATATGTGATAAATTTTAGATTTTTGTTGGTTTTGAAAAAAATTTCGGCCTTTGTGTTTGGCCCCCATAGCCCCCGGGGGGTCACCCCCCCCCCCCCAAAAAAAAAAAAAAATTTAGGTCATTAGGTCAAAAGTAAGGGATAAAAACTGGCGCACATTTGATATATAACAATATGATCAAAATCGTACACGCGTCGTCGTCGAGCAAGAAGCAAAACAAAAGCTATCTTTTTTGCAGTGTATTATTGATTTGGCAAAAAAATCGCGAAAAGCCAGCCGATTTCGCTCAAATTTTCAGAAAAAAAAAACTCAAAAAAGTACGTTTTAACAGCATACCAAGCGGCGTTTCTTATCTCATACTAAGAAAAAGGGTTGTTTTGGGACCATTTTTTTTCACCGCATCGGTAGGGGAACGAGGCTTAAAAAACTGAGACCCCAAAAACCGAAAGTGACTTTTGTTTTCTATACGTTTTTTATAACGTAAACCATCCATTAGTGTAGTACGATGATATTATTAGAGCTATGTAAAAACGTGCGGGGTTTTTTTTGGTTTAATTGTTGTAATGATTTATTTGTTTGTTATATTTTATTTATAATTGTTAGTATTGGGGCACTAATTGTGGGGTTTTTCGGAGTTTGATTTTATTTTTTGTTTCCTGTTAATTTTTTTTTGTTGAAATTTTGTAAAATAGTTTGGAAATATCTTTAATTGTTTTTTTAGGTTATTATGTTTAAATTTTATTTAAATTGTTTTTCGTTTGCAAAAAAAAATTAAATTTATTTTTACAAGTTTCATAAATAAATTTAATAGATACAAAATACATAATTTCCATAAATGATATTCAATTATTACAATTGAACCATGGCTGAGCAAGGAGTGGGTGGTTGGGGGTTATACCTCCCTTCCCCCCCCCCCAAAAAAAACTTGAAGCTGTTTCAAGTCATATAGATTTTATGGGGCCTGGTTATCATTGTTTTAAATAAAATTTGCATATACGTTATGGGAAATCGCATTTATAGAAAAACCCAAAAAATATCCAAGCAAAATAGTGGTGTAGTTTCATAAATACTTACCCCTAAAAAAGTAGTATTTATTTAGTATTTATTAAATACAAATATATTTTTGAACCCCTACCCAAAACATAAACTAAAGAAATACCTTGTTGCTTTTTGTAATCTTTTAACTAAGACTATCCGGTCAAAAATCCATCCGGCCATCCCATGCTGCTTATTTTGAAGGATTTTTTCGGTTGTTTTTTAACTTTTGGCTTATTTATTTTAATCATTAACACAGATTGTTTTTATTAAACATTTTGAAGTTTCTTTGTTATAAAAAATTATTTAAATTAAATAAAGAATATACAAATTTCGTAAACTAATATAAGAAACTAAAGATAAATTTTATCAGGGTGAAAATAACTAAATGGTAAAATAACCATTCGTTCTAAGAGAAAATATCACGTGGAGAGAAACACCGGACGCAAATTAATAATATTTGGTTACATTATCTCTAAAAACTTTTTTTATTATTTTTATTCTCAAGCGTTCATTCTTTATTTCTTCCTGACGGCGAACGGTTAAGCCCTGAATTTCAGCCTGAAGGATTTGAACTTTAATCATAAAAGCTTCCTGAATAAATTCGCCGAGGCTCGGATGATTGGTTTTAAAGAAGTTTTGCATCCACGATAGAATGCCTCGCAATGATTTCTTGTTTTTGCGAGGTTTCAGTTCGGTAATTGCAAATAGTAATAACAAAAGTATTAGTAGTATAAATTTGGATCGAATTAAATTTTAATAGAATGTTTTTCTTGCTATTTAAAAAGAAATTCAGTGTTTTTTAGTTTGATCAAGTTAAATCATTTTTAAAAGAATTTTATCAAAACCACACGTTGTTCCAGAATATTCAAAAAATGAGATAGATACTTTTATAGGGCTGGCCCGGAAATCTTCTGTAATAAATTCTTTTACAAGTCTCCACCCTAACACAACTGTTGATCAGCGGAGCCTTCGGTATCACCCACATCTTACCGTCCGCCCCATACGCTGATTACCCTGCGTTGGCCTCCCAGTCGCTGCCCCTTTATTACCCAACGGAATGAATTCTTGTGAAACGATTTTTTGGGCTTGCCTGGTATACAATGCAATGCATAAGCGCTAAACAGGTTTTACACCCTCAAATACCCAGCCAGGAACCTCCTTTTAAAACTCCGGTCATTTTAGAAAAGCTCCATTTTGGCAGAAAATTTTACCAAACCTTGTGTTATATTCTATTTGTGGCATGGCATTAAAACGTTTTTTTTTGTAGGTTAATCACTAACAACATTTAAACTTCTAAGTCGAACTTGTAAAAATTACAAAAATAATAATAACAATAATGTTTACTCTCTGTGATGCATTAGATTTTTATTCATATAACGTTATTATTGAACGCGCCCTCTCCTATACTTTGTGTATAGACCGGTTTTTAGGGGCCTCGGTTTTTCGATTCGCACAATCCATCGGTCCTAGTGTCGCATCGGATCGGACGTCATAGAAAAAAAAATTTTCTAACCATTTCAGAAAATAGCCAAAAATCTGAGCTATGCTCCGATGTATCCCATACATTTTCTACCTTGCGTTATGGAGATATGACCTTTTAAATTTCGGGTTTTGTGGGCAGTCCGCATCATTTTTGTAGACTTTTGTGGAGAATACAAATAATAGTTTTTAAGTTTTTACACACATTGCTATGTTTTTGTGAGTATAAAATATAACAAAATAGTTTTGAGAAAAAAAAACGGTTTGTTAGGAATGTCTTTTTGGTTTTTTTAGGAACTATAATTTTTAACCAGCTACCCTTACTATTGATCAATATGCCAATATTTGTATAATTTTAATTATGTATATATAAGTTGAATGTATAATTGTATCAATAAGTTTTATTAATAAAATTAATGCGTTTTGTTATGTTACTCTTAAAAATAAAAAAATCGGAAAGTTCCACAATGGTGGTCGACTAAGGTTAAAAATTTTAAATTAAGACTTATGCACGTCGATTTATAAAAAACCGCAAAAGCCGGGTTACAATAAAGAATTTGCGGATACGTATTTTGCCCCGTGCGTATTCAACCGGGTAACGGGCCAGAAGAGCCACGGGACGTCAGAGCTCGCTACTAAAGAGCCGGAAAAAAATGGGTCTAGGAGCCAAGCTGCGCGAACGAAAGGGACCAAAGAGCCAAATGGGAGATAATCATGAAGAAACACAAAAAAGCCAAGAATGCAGAGAGATGGACTTAAGAGCCTGACTTTTTAGGACCAAAGAGCCAGAAAATAGGGACTTTAGAGCCTTTGACGGAATTTTGTTTTTAAATAACGTTAGATCCGTAATTTTGCTAATAAAAATTCGAGGGGACTTTGGAGCCATATTTGATTTTTTTTACTTATTTTAACAAATTTTCTATTGAAACACATAAACCATATGAATTTTAAAACTAAAATTTACTTTTATCAAGTTTTTTAATCACTCGTTTATGCGTTTTTTTGCAAATAATCCGTTTTTTACGAATAAAATTCATAGGTAAAGAGATTTTTTGATTGTATTTTTAATTGGCCAAATAAAATAAAACTTCCACGATCGCAGAATTGTCACTTTTACATTTTCATTTAAATCAAGAAAGTGCGCTGTTAAGAAATGCCAATTTTGTTGTCCTATGTATCTGTATCCCTATACTGATTTGCCGAACTCGTAATAAATTTTTATAAATTATTAATCACAACTATTTTAATTTTTGTGGCATTATTTTATCTTTTTCAAGAAAAAAAAAACACTTTAATATGAATACAAAAATTTGATTTGTGTTAAACGATACTTTGTAGTTTGTATTAACTTTCGACAGGCACGTTCTATCATTACAATGAACTTTCAAAACAAAAATTATAATCGCACTTTTTCGGATAAAAACACCAGCTGCGATATTATTTTTTTTATATTCATATAATAAAACCTAAATCTCATATTAGGATCTAAATGTCCAGAGAAAGTCGACCCGGATGAAGCTTAAGAGCTCCTTCTTTATTTAAATAATAAAAAATAGTTATCAGTAAAATACATTATAAATATTTTGATGGTTTTATAATAATTTTAATTAATAATTTTAAATGTGTTAAATATTTGAAATTTTGGATTTATTTCCAAACTCAGTTTTTGAGAAAAAACTAAAAAGTCGGCTATCTTTCCTGGCATAGCTGAACAAACGCGCCTAAGACGAGTTTTCCCGCTGAACGCATGATTTTTTTAATTATTCTTACTATAATATAGTTTCTAAATTAAATAGATTTATCTTAAGTAGACGAATTAAGAAATTTAGATAACTCAAAATATGTCTCTATTGGCTAAAATTTAAATATGTAAACGTAAGAGGGACAAAAAACCAAACTAAGTTAGTTTACTGGTCGTCGAGAAATACTTTAAGTATCACGCCCAAGCAGAGAGAAAGATTGTTTAATTAGAATAAAGTTTGTTTTTTTAAGTATCACGCCCAAGCAGAGAGAAAGATTGTTTAATTAGAATAAAGTTTGTTTTTTAAAAGCATGGAAAATAAAAAAAAATTGTCGCAAATGTGTGGCAAATTAAATTTTGCAAATAATTACAAACCTGTTTCAATGTTTCAAACTTTCGAATTTATATATATAAAAATAATTTTGTTAACAGTATTTTTACGTTTGGCTCTTTGGTCCCTCCTACGAGATGTGGATTTACGCATGTAAACGTTATTTTTGAACAATTCTTTCCCTTTTGGCTCTTTGGTCCCTATGTGTCTCCCTTTTGGGCTCTTCAGTACCCAGCTGTAAGGTCCCGCAATTTCTTTCTCCCAATCTTTTTGCTTTTCTCCATTGGCTCTAAAGAGACTTTTTTGTGGCTCTTCGGTCCCAAAAAGTGCGGCTCTTAGGTCCCAAAATTGCGGCTCTTTAATACCCGTGTTTTTCCGTCTCCAAATCTTAAACCGGGCAAACTGGAAAGTACACCGTCCACCGACACCGACCAAATTCTACCGTAATTTTATTTGAATTTTTAGGTTTTGCTTAGGCTTAGAAATAATAATATGCAGCAAAGGTGGTCGGTGTCGGTGTACTTTCCAGTTTGCCTTAAACCGGCAGGAGTTTAAAACTGCGTGGTCATCAGGCAGGGTTCGATCAAATTGCGAAAAAATGCTTTTTTGCCCAGGATTCGTATTTCTCTTGTGATTCCGCAGCATCTTATTTGGGTTGAGAACTTGAACGTAGTTTCGCTATATAAATTAAGTTAATAATGTGCTCTTGACTACCTCTTAAAAACAATAATTGTTAAATAAAATTAAAGTCATAGTACGGTGTCACAGAAAAATGGCAAAAAGAAACATGGACACCCCGCCAGATCAGGTAACAAAACACTTTCCTTATAAATAATATATATTAAAGATATACAAAATGACACAAAATTAACAAACGATACAATATAATTTTTCAAAACATTAAAAATTTTTTTTTTTTTTAAATATGCATGTTGTAAAAATATGACGGGAAGCGTTTGCTGAAGAAGTCCCAACTTCTCCTCATATTTGTCCAGCCTGTCCAAACAAGGGACGAAACAGGCTTTTGTTATAGGTCTCCTTTTTAATGCAAAATTATTTTATACGGTCAATTTTTGAGAACCAAAAATTTGAGCTATATGTATGTCTGTCCTTTTTAGGTTGTATTAAACCATCTAATAATTTTATTCAATATGTCAAGTAAATGGGTACAATTTTTTTAAAAATTTTTTATTTTAAAAATGTAGGTTTAATGTGACATTTGCGACCAACGTGTATTGCCCATTTTTTGCTCAAAAAACTAAAAATCTCATCTCAATTTTTTTCGCATTCGTTTATTTCTATCAACGTATTTCTGGAAGTACGATATATTTGATGAGCCATACAAGTCTGTTGGCAATAAGATGCCAACCGGTAGTTGGTTTGAAAATTGTCCTGCTCTGAAAACGATGCTTTGATGGATGTTGTTTTGCTACGTTGTGCATTCCCACCCCGTGCAGGCCAGAATTCTGGGAACTAGAACAGACAATGGTCAACTCTCGTTAAATGCAAGTAAAACAACATCCACACTATTCACACCAGACCCTGCAGAGTACAACACACAACTATCACTGCAAATAAACAACACAACACTTATCACAACCAAAAATCTTGGGGCTCACTTTTGACCCCAAGCTCACATTCAACACACACAGCAAAGCACGCAAAACACTCAAAATAATAAACGCACTTACAGCAACATCGTGGGGTAAACCAAAAGAAACACTTACACACACATGCAAGGCAATCACTCGACCAATAATCGAGTATGCCAGCACTGTCTGGGGCCCCACAACATCAAGCACACAAATCAACAAACTGCAAACAATACAAAACACTGCTCTCTGGGTCGCAACAGGGCACACCACAGACACAAACACACACACATCATACACATAGAGTCTAAAGTCCTCCCCATAGCAACACACATTCAACTCCATGCAAAACAAGCAAAATTGGCAGCCATATGTAGACAAACAAACCACTCAACTACTTAAAAGTGCGGTGCGGAGTCAAACTTTTTGTCTTTCATTTTGATGTTTTTTGTGAAAACGTTACCCCTGCCCCCAATAGCCCACAAAAATTTTTACAACAAAATATCTTCAGTGGTTCAGGAGTTATGACCCCTCAAAAAAGGCGTTTTTCGAAATTCTGTACGTGAAAAATTACTCAATAGGCATACCGATTTAAGTTACAAATTATGCACTCAAAGAAAGCGGCTACTTTTTACTTTAATTTGATATCTTGATTGTTAAGATTGGTGCAATATTTGTCGAAATATTGCGTTTCCCGTAAAAAAAACCCGCGATTTTTTTGTTAAAAATTACGGCTGTGATTTTATAAAGTTTGCTCAACATTTTTTGCCGTCATTTCGTATTCTTAGCAAAAAATTCGAGGGTTTTTTTGTATGGCAAACGCAATATTTCGAGAAATACTGCACCAATTTTAACAATCAAGGTATCAAATTAAAGTAAAAAGTAGCCGCTTTTTTGAGTGCATAATTTGTAACTTAAATCGTTATACCTATTGAGCAATTTTTAACGCTCAGAATTCTCCAAAAAACGCCAGTTTTGATTCATTATATCTCCTGAACCACTGGAGATATTTTGTTGAAAAAATATTAAAATCGAAGACAAAAAGTTTGACACCGCACCTTTAACACGACAACCTGCACCCAGCAGGCTTAAAAAGCAAACAATCTTTCACAACAACAACTACACAACAAACATTCCAATAGACATACACAACAAAACATACAAAACAGTAAAACAACAAATCCACACAAACACAGTCACAAATCACATTAACAACACTCCATAAACCCAATACCCCAAACAAAAGCGCCAGCAATAAGCAACAAGTAAGAAAATCTTCCTCGCGGGGTCAGAAGGACCCTCGCGAGGAAATTTTCTTACTTGTTGCTTTATTGCTGGCGCTTTTGCTTGGGGTATTGGGTTTATATGTTTTAACTGTTGTATGACTTTCTGTTTTTGACTGATTTTTTTGTTGTTTTACTGTATTTTGCTGCTTATTCTATTAATTTTTGTTGTACTAAATTTTTTTTTTTTGTTGTTGTGAAAGATGTTTGCTTTTTTGGGGCAGGTTGTCGTGTTAAAGGTGCGTTTTTTTTTTGTCTTTCATTTAATTTTTTCAGTAATATTTTTAAAATATTCTCAGTGGTTAAGGAGAACAGTATAATGAATCAAAACTGGCGTTTTTTCGAATTCTGAGCGTTAAAAATTGCTAAATAGGTATAACAATTAAGTTACAAATCTATGCACTCAAAAAAGCACTCTTTTTCTTTCTAATTTGATACCTTGATTGTTAAAAATGGAGCAGTATTTTCTCGAAATATTGCGTTTGCTACAAATCGCTGCGAATTAATTTTGCTTGTTTCGAATGAGGCAAATCTAGCAAACTATGATTAGCCGTATTTTTAGCATCCAGATTTTTTTACGGGAAACGCTATTTCGACAAATATTGCACCAATCTTAACAATCAATATATCAATTAAAGTAAAAAGTAGCCACTTTCTTTGAGAATCCATAATTTGTAGTTAAATCGGTCTATCCGTATTGAGTAATTTTTCACATTACAGAATTTTCAAAAAACATTTTTTGAGAATTCGCCGTAACTTCCTGAAAACTTCCGCTGAAGATATTTTGTTGTAAAAATTTTTGTTGGCTATTGGGGGCAGGGTCACTTTTCGCGAAAAAAACATCAAAATGAGAATAAAATGTGTGTGTATTTGTGTCTGTGGTCTGCACTAAGTAGGTTGATGTGTTGTTTGTTTTGCATGGAGTTGAATGTGTGTTGCCAGGGAGGTTTTTAGACTATTGTGTGAGTGTGTGTGTGTGTGTCTATCTGAGTCTCTGTGTCCACCCCGGAGAGCCGTGTTTTGTATTGATTTGCAGTTTGTTGGGTCCCCCCTTGATGTTGTGGGGACCCCAGGGCGTGCTCCGCCCTTCTCGATTCTTGGTCGAGATGATTGCTTTGTATGTGTATGCAAGTGTTTCTTTTGGTTTACCCCACCCCACGATGTTGCTTTGAGTGCGTGTATGATTTTGAGTGTTTTGCGTGCTTTGTTGTGTGTGTTGAATATGACTTGCAGGGGGTCGAAAGTGGTCCCCAAGACTTTTTGTGAGACTGTGATAAGTGTTGTGTTGTTTATTTGCCATGATAGTTGTGTGCCTTGTACTTGCAGGGTCTGCTGTGAATAGTGTGGATGTTGTTTTACTTGCATTTAACGAGAAAATGTGACATTTGTGTCTTTCTGTTCCCAGAATTCTGGCCTCCACGGGTGGGAACGTCAAAAACGTAGCAAGACATCATCATCAAAGCATCGTTTTTTCAGAGCAGGACAATTTTTAGAAACCAACTACCGGTTGGCGTCTTGTTGAAAGCAGACTACTGTATGGCTCATCAACTATTCCCAACGGGGTGACGATGGAAAAAAATTGAGTGAGTTTTTAGTTTTTTGAGCAAAAATGGGCAAACCTTTCGTCGCAAATTCAAATTTAACATAAACCTACGTTTAAAATAAAAAAGATTTTTAAAAAATTGTACCGTACTTGACATATTGAATAAAATTATTAGATGGTTTAATACAAGCCTAAAAGGACAGACATACATATAGCTCGAATTTTTGGTTCTGAAAATTGACCGTATAAATTAATTTTGCATTAAAAGTAATTCCCTTGTTTGGCGCGGCTGGACAAATATGAGAAAAAAGTTGGACTTCTTTCAGAACCTTCCGTCCATATTTTTACAACATGCATATTTAAAAAAAAAAAAATTTTTAATACTTTGAGAAATGATATTGTATCGTTTGTTAATTTTGTGTCATTTTGTATATTCTTTAAAATATATTTATTCATCGGCAAAGTGTTTTGTTACCTGATCTGGCGGGGTGTCATGTTTCTTTTTGCCATTTTTACTAGTTGATACGAATTACTGTGACATTAATTTTACCTTTAGCGATTATTGTTTTTAAAAGGTATCAATTTGACTTAATTATATAGCAAAACTACGTTCAGCAACCCAAATAAGATGCTCAGGAATGCACGAGAGAAATACGAATCCTGGGCAAAAAAGCAGTTTTTTTCGCAATTTGACCCCTCCATGATGACCACGCAAAGTTTAAAACTCCTGCCGTTTTAAGGCAAACTGGAAAGTACACCGACACCGACCGCCTTTGCTCAGCATGTTTGTTTACTTTTCTTAGCCTAAGCAAAACCTAAAAATTCGAATAAAATTACAGTAGATTTTGATCAGTGTAGGTGGACGGTGTACTTTCCAGTTTGCCCAGGTTCAGGATTTGGAGAACGGAAAAAAAACGCGGGTAATTTAAAGAGCCGCACTTTGGGACCTAGAGCCGCACTTTTGGGACCGGAGAGCCGCAGAAAAAGTCTCTTTAGAGCAAATGAAGAAAAGCAAAAGGGTCGGAAAGAAAAGAATTGCCGGAACCTTACAGTTGGGTACTGGAAGAGCCCGAAAGGGAGAGCACATCGGGACCAAAGACCAAAAGGGAAAGAGTTGTTCCAAAATAACGTTTTAATGCGTAAATCCTACATCTCGTCGAGGGACCCGAAGCCAAACGTAAAAATACTGTTAACAAAATTATTTTTATATATATAAATTGGAAAAGTTTGAAACATTGAAACAGGTTTTTCTAATTATTTGCAAAAATTAATTTGCCACACGTTGCGGCAATTTTTTTGTATTTCCCATGCTTTTAAAAAACAAACTTTATTCTGATTAAACAATCTTTCTCTTTCTTGGGCGTGATACTTAAAAAACAAACTTTCTTCTGATTAAACAATCTTTTCTATCTGCTTGGGCGTGATACTTGAATTATTTCTCGACAACCAGTAAACTAAACTTAGTTTGGTTTTTTGTCCCTCTTACGTTTACATATTTAAATTTTTGCCAATAGAGAACAGTATTTTGCAACGTTATCTAAATTTCTTAATTAGTCTTTTTACTTAAGATAAATCTATTTTAATTTCAGAAACTATATTATAGTAAGATTAATTAAAAAAATATGCGTTAACAAAAAAAATCTAGACCTTAAGGCACACAACTTTGTTTTTTAGCTATGCCAGGAAGAAGATAGCCCGACTTTTTTAGTTTTTTCTCAAAAACTGAGTTTGGAAATAAATCCAAAATTTCAAATATTTAACACATTTTAAAATTATTAATTGCAAATTTGCTTACTAAAACCATCAAAATATTCTATAATGTATTTTTACTGACAACTATTTTTTTATTATTTAAATCAAAGAAGAAAGCTTCTTAAAGTTCATCCCGTGGGTAGACTTTCTCTAGACACCTTTAGATCCTAATATGATCGATTTTAGGTTTTATTATATGAATCAAAAAAATAATGTATCAGCGGTGATTGTTATTGGAAAAAGTGCGATTTGTAACATTTTTGTTTTGAAAGTTCATTGTGAGTAAGGATAGAACATTACTGTCGAAAGTTAATACAAACTACAAACTATGGTTTAACACAAATCAAATTTTTGTATTCATATTAAAGTGTTTTTTTTCTGAAAAGAGATAGAATAATGCCACAAACATTAAAATAGTTGCCATTAATAATTTATAAAAATTTATTTACCGTTAGGCAAATCAGTATAGGGATACAGATTACATCAGGACAACAAAATTGCACATTTTTCTTGACAGCGCACTTTTCTTGATTTAAATGAAAATGTAAAAGTGACAATTCTGCAATAGTAAAAGTTTTATTTTATTTTGGCCAATTAAAAATACAATCGAAAATCTCTTTTTACCTATAGATTTTGTTCAGAAAAAACGGAATTATTTGCGCAAAAAAACGCATGAACGAGTGATTAAAAAACTTGATAAAAGTTAATTTTTAGTTTTAAAAATTCATATCGTTTATGTGTTTCAATAGAAAATTAATTTTAAAATAAGTAAAAAAAATCAAATATGGCTCCAACTTTTCCTATCAAATTTTTGTCCACACAAAAATTTGCCAAATTTAATTTTTTTTGAGAGCAAAATTTCCGTCAAAGGCTCTAAAGTCCCTATTTTCTGGCTCTTTGGTCCTAAAAAGTCACGCTCTTAAGTCCGTACTCTCTACATTCTTGTTTTTTTGTGTTTCTTCATGATTATATCTCCCGTTTGGCTCTTTGGTCCCTTTACTTTCGCGCAGCTTGGTTCTAAACCCATTTTTTTCCGGCTCTTTAGTACCAAGCTCTAACGTCCCATGGTCTTTGTAACCATACCATAAATACACCGGCAAAGGTGTTGTGCCAATACTCTGTTTAACCGGCTTTTAAGATTTTTTATAAATCGAAGTGCATAAGTCTTAATTTAAATTTTTTAACCTTAGTCGACTAACATTGGAACTTTGCGATTTTTTTATTTTTAAGTCGACACAAACAAAGGCATTAATTTTATTAATAAAACTTATTGATACAATTATACTAACTTATATACATAATTAAAATTACGGAATATTAGCATATTGATCAATAGTAAGGGTAGCTGGTTAAAAATTATAGTTCCTAAAAAAACCAAAAAGACATTCCTAACAAACCGTTTTTTTTCTCAAAACTATTTTGTTATATTTTATACTCACAAAAACATACAGTGTGTAAAAACTTAAAAACTATTATTTGTATTCACAATAGTCTACAAAAATGATGCGAATGCCCACAAAACCCAAGAATTAAAAGGTCATGCATTAACGCAAGGTAGAAAATGTATGGATTACATGGAGAAGCATCAAATTTTTGTGGCTATTTTCTGAAATGGTTAGAAAATTTTTTTCTATGACGTCCGATACTTGCGATAAATCAAGCACTAGGACAAATGGATGAATTGTACAAATGAAAAA
>JASAMX010018926.1:12500-14914 GCA_030248175.1 Microlaimidae sp. YZB2_3 | reverse complement strand
TTGATAATCACGTTTGTCTGATATGACAAATTGTGCGGTCGATCTTGACGTATATGCAAATTTCATTTAAAACAATTATAACTTGCCCGAATCAACTTTATATAAGTTGAAATTTAAAAAATATATAAAACTGGCAATGGAGAATTGATTGATAATCACGATTTTGTGATTTGACAAGTTGTGCAGTTGATCATGGTGTATATGTAAATTTTATTTGAAACAATTATAACTTGGCCAAATAAAAGTTATATGACTTGAAATTCAAAACATAGATACAAATAACAACGGAGAATCGACTGATAATCACGATTTTGTGATCTTACAAATTTTGCGGTGGATCATGATGTATATGCAAATTTTATTTTAAACAATTATAACTCGGCCGAATAAAATCTATATGACTTGAAGTTTGGAAAATAAATACAACTGACAAAAGAGAATCGATTGATAATCACAATTTTGTGATCTGACAAATTGTGCGGTTGATCATGATGTATATGCTAATTTTATTTCAAACAATTATAACTTGGTCAAATAAAATTTATATGACTTTGACCCTGAATCATATATGCAACTTGAAAACGGAGAATTGATTGATAACCATGATTTTGTTATCTGACAAATTGTACGGTCAATCATGACGTATGCAAATTTTATCCCAAACGATTATTAACTTGGCAGAAAAATCCTATATGACTTGTGAAATATGAAACATAGATACAATTGACAACGGAAAATTGATTGATAATCACGATTTTGTGATACTGAAAATTTGTGCGGTCGATCATGACGTATAAGAAAAGTTTATTTTAAAAACAACTTTATGATTATTTCTTTTAAAATGATTATATAACTTGAAATTTGGAACATATATACAACTAACAACGGAGAATCGATTGATAATCACAATTTTGTGATCTGACAAATAGTGTAATCAATCATGACGTATATGCAAATTTATTTAAAGCATTTTTAACTCGGTCAAAGAAAATTTATATGACTTGAAATTCAAATTTGTAACGGAGAATCTATCGGTAGCGATGTTTTTTGATTTGACATTTGTGTCGGTCGAGTCAAATAGAATTTACAAGTTAGCAAGCTTATACCCTGAAACACAGCCAAAAACACAGGTGTTAATTTTACTGGTCTTTTGACAAACATATATATAATTGACAATGGAGAATCAGATTGATAATCATCTAGTGATAATACTTCCGAGCTCTGGGCTTTGAACAAGCTTTTAAAACAATAAAAAATACAAATAAAAATGCTTATAAAATAACTGAAAAGATATTACAAAATTAATTAAGCTGAAGCGAAGCCTCTGTTTTGAGGCTCCAGACCGGAACATCCCCAATGCCCAATAGTGATATTTGTCAAAGCTCCGCTTTTATGAGCTTTGAGCAACCCCTGAGAACTATAAACTTATTATTTTTATTAATTTCATTTTTAAATATAATTCAATAGTGATGAAATAAATTATTTTGTGAAAGTTTTTAGTGAATTTTCAACTTTAAAACAAAAAAAAATAGTTTTAACACTGCATATAAAGTTATTTAAAATGTTTTCAAGCTTAAGGTGGAACACTACAGTTAAAACCGCACAAACATTGTACAGTCACTGTTCATTACAGCTGTGACCAATTTTTAAAAACTACATATTGTATTAATCCTCATGTCCTGAACATCATTTTTTATATTTTGATGAAACATGAAAATTAAAAATAAGCTGTGGCAATGGTTCACAAAGGGGATTCCGACGAATCGCAGGTTTTTTTCACAAAATTACATATAAAATTTTTTTGTGCGTGTCGATTTTAAAATTTTTTTGTACGTAATTAGAAGACGAGTAGATAAAACTTTCCTGTTGTTTTCAGCAAAATCGTATAGAAAAAAACTCGAGAAAACCCGACATTTTGAAAAGTTTTTTTGAGAAAAATTTTATTAACTTTGGAGCCTAATTTCTCAGTAGATCTCTATACGATTTTTAAATAAACAACGCCAATGTTTTTAACTGGTTGAGTTCTCCATTTTTATATATAGTTTGTTAAAATCGGTTCCTAAACAAATTTCCATAATTTTGCAATGAATGAATTTGATTTGACGTCGAGAAACTACATTTTGAAACGTTCATTTAAAAGACCTTTTTAACAAAGGTACCGGGACGGAGCAGTAGCCGAGTGGTTAGAGCGTAGGACTCAGCATACAGGAGGTCTAGGTTCGAATCCCCCTGGGAGTTATTTTTAACACCAAAAATTTGTTTTTTTTAATTTTAACTTTTTAATTAAAAAAATGTACATTATTCATTATGTATTGAACCCCGAGTACGTGCTTTGAGGTGGTTTTGAAGTAAAACCGGGGTAGAGTCCGAGTGCCCTTCCTGGAGGAGGTCGCCACCCCCCCCCTAGCGCCCCT
>JASAMX010018926.1:0-10000 GCA_030248175.1 Microlaimidae sp. YZB2_3 | reverse complement strand
CAATGGACAACATGTTCATACTTTCTTGTCCTTTGGACTTTTCCCATTTGGATTTTGTCCTTTGGACTTTGTCCAAAGAACAAATTTAAAGTAGTATTCATACTTCGTCCAAAGGAAAAAGTCCAAAGGACGTTTTGGCTTTTCAAAAATTGTCATAAGTATGAACCAGCCTTTAGACATTTCCTTCAAGCCATCAAGAGAATATAGAATTATTAAAGTTCCTTGCACCTGCATTGAAAAATTTAACACTGCAAGCCTAGAAATAGTTTTTTTCATACAGGTAAATTTTTTATTGGATATAGAATAAATGGGGTAAAAACCTGCAAGTGCAGGTTAGCACCTTTAGCTGTAATTGTTAATGTAGGGGGACCTTGTTATACGATTTAAATTAATCTAGTTGTTTATGTAATAAATATACTCTAATTTAAAGTATAACAACCTGCATTAAACAATTACAGACAATTAAGGTCTATTCATACTTATGACAAAACGTCCTTTGGACAAAGTCCAAAGGACAAAAGTCCTTTGGACTTTGTCCAAAGGATAAAGTCCAAAGGGAAAAGTCCTTTGGGCTTTGTCCTTTGGACAAAGTCCAAAGAACAACGTATTCATACTTCTTGTCCTTTGGACTTTTCCCTTTGGATTTTGTCCTTTGGACTTTGTCCAAAGGACAAATTCTGAGTAGCGCTCCAAAGGACAAAGTTTAAAGGATGTTTTGATTTGTCCTTTGGACTTTGTCCAAAGGACGTTTTGTCATAAGTATGAATAGACCTTTAGTCGTTCAGTCGACATCTGGGTAGACGTGTAACCAACCAACCAACTACTCACAAAAATAACTAAAACAAAGTTTTAAGATACTCATTTAAAAATTTTAGGATACTCATTTAAGAGGTGGGAGAAACTACTCTTTTAATAGTTGAAGCTAATGAGCATGATTTAGGAGAATATAATTGGACAAATAAATAAAATATATATATTTATTTCTTGTTATTTTGGTTTATATGGCTTTGAATTTAGAGCAAATTATAAATATAATTCGTGTATTTTGTAGGATTTTGCAATGCAGCTGTAAAACTTTCAAAATTCTACAAAAACTCGTTACGCTTATTCGTCACGAAGCACACAAAAAACACATTAAAAGCTGTAAATAACGCATGTGCTCAAACTAAATTGTTTTATAAATGCAATATGTATTTTTTTCTTTTTTTAATGCATTTGATAGGGATAAGGGGGCGAATTCTTCACAGACGATCGACCATGAGGAATTCGTCCCTATAAATATTAGAGGGGGGGCGAAAATATAATGATGAGGGCAAAAATATTATGGCTAGTGTCCATGAGGAATTTGCCGGATGGCGATTATATCATGGGGGCGAAAATATTATTGGGCACCGGCGGCCGTGGGCCACCGGATATTATCTTCAGATCAGTAAGTAAGTAAGTGAGTAACTTTCTAAAGCTTTCTGTAATTTTGAATAACTCGGCCAAATCAACTTTATGTAAGTTGAAATTTGGAACATATATACAACTGACAACGAAGAATCGATTGATAATCACGATTTTGTGATCTGACAAATTGTGTACTCGATCATGATGTATATCAGATTTTATTTAAAACAATTATCAATCGGCCGAATCAACTTTATATAAGTTGAAATGTGAAACATATATACAATTGACAACGGATAATCGATTGATAATCACGATTTTTTGATCTGGCAAATTGTGTACTCGATGATGACGTATATCAGATTTTATTTAAAACAATTATCAATCGGCTGAATCAACTCTACATAAGTTGAAATTTGGAATATATATACAACTGACAAAAGAGAATCGCTTGATAATCACGATTTTGTGATTTGACAAATTGTGTGGTCGATCATGACGTATATCAAATTTTATTTAAAACAATTAAAGCATGGCCATATGCAATTTTTATTTAAAACAATTATAACTGGGCCGACTGACTTGAAATTCGGACTAGGCTACTCTCTAAAAGTTGTTAATAGTTTAAAAGCCCCACAAAAAAAGTTTATTTAAAAATCATTAAATAAACAGTTGTTTTAAAGAAAAATCATTTTTTAGTTAATGATTTTTTTATTAAACTTTATTCGTGGGGCTTTTTTGTTTAAATACTTAATGAAAACACGAAATAAAACCATTTTTTAGTTAATGATTTTTTTATTAAACTTTATTCGTGGGGCTTTTTTGTTTTAATACTTAATGAAAACACGAAATAAAACCATTAACAACTTTTAGAGAGTAGGACCTGAAATATAGACTAGTTTTGAATAAGGGTCCTTCAGTGTAGAAAGAGGGTACAATAACTACTAGCGCAAATCATATGTAGGAGGAAAATTGAGAAACAGCGAGCGACTAGTATATTTTACGGTTTAAAATATTTCAAATATTTATTGGTTCAAAATCTCGACCCCTACTCTTCAAACTTTCTTAAATACATTTTAATAGTACAAAAGCAAAACCAGTTTTAGTTTAGTCTTAGTTTTATTTTTAGTTTTTGCCGCTTCATAGGTACGGCGCTGCTGGCGCGCTTGGTTTTCAAGTTTGTTAATGTTTCATTTATAGAAAATGCTTAATTTAAAAGTTTGGAATTGACTTTTTCAATTTAATGTTTAAATTTTGAATAGTTTTATAACCAAAACATTAAAAAAACCTATTTTGGTTTAAAATAGGTTTCAAAGCACAAATTTCAACTTTATTTTTACTATAATTTGAAATCATTGTTCATGAAAATACTATTTTAGTGAGGATTTCTAACTATTGTGACGTTTAATTAAAAAACCAAAATTTATTTAGCACAAACTGATATATTAAAGCACTTCAACGTAGTGAAACATATCACCGTGTTTTAATTTTTATAATGTATAGGTTTAAACTTAAGGAACTAAGAAAACTAAGATTTTTTTTCAAATTTTATATATTTTCTTTTTGTACCCTCTCTCATATAGTAAAAGACGGCTATTCAGGACTAGTCTATAGAACTTATAACAGAGAATCGATTGGTAGCGATGTTTTTTTTTTATTTGACATTTGTGCGATCGCGGTAATGTGGTAAGAATTTACTTTTGATTTAAATGTTACAAGACAATCTCTCTGGCCGCCGGTTAGAAGACAAGACTTAAACTAGTTTTCTGATTGGCATTAACATTAACCAACATAATATTATTGTTGTTATTTACATGTATGTATATATCTTTTTAAGTATAAGTTTTTGTTTTTCATATCATAAAACTAAACTTACAGTATTGACACATGTAATTTAAGGGTGCAATAGTGAACATAGACTGTATTCTTGTCAATGAGTTTATAACCATTCCAAGATCAAATGTTGGATCTTGATCATGATTCATCCAAAGCGCATCAAAAATAAAAGGATAGTTTTTGCCGTTTGCCCCCCATTTCCAGAGTTTTGTACTGTTGCCAAAACCGTTATTATATCCTGCTATCCATATCTAAACTGGTTTGCTTGTTTCAGCAGTTTTAATATTTAATTTTAAAGATTGTGTAGGACATTGGATTAGTGTCTACTGAAAAAATTGTAAAAAAGATGGTCAAAAAGTTTATTAGTCCTCAAAAACTGATGTGTTAATTCTGTATACACAAGATGACAATTCATCAACTATAGTGGCGCTATTTTATTCAGATTTTTAGATTTTTGCACTAAAATATTTTGACAATAATAAAGATAAGAAGAATTTTAATTTAAAATTTACCACATTTTGGTTTTGTCGCGCCTCTAGATTGACTTCATGGTATTTTTGCTTTTTGCTTCACACACACACACACACACACACACACACACACACACACACACACACACACACACACACACACACACACACACACACACACACACACACACACACACACACACACACACACACACACACACACACACACACACACACACACACACACACACACACACACACACACACACACACACACACACACACACACACACACACACACACACACACACACACACACACACACACACACACACACACACGCGCACACGCACGCGCACACGCACACGCACACGCACACACATACACACACACACGCGCACGCGCACGCACACACACACACACACACACACGCACGCACACACACACACACACACACAAAGCAGCACGCACAATACATGCAGCATGTATTGTACGTAGAGTGGCGGAGAGAGCGTGGTAGGTATAGTGATTCATAATATTGTTATCGCTAAATATTAAGCTGTCATTCCGCCCAGCTTTCAAATGCGCACTTTGTCGTATTCAAAATTACAGTAATCGCGTCAGTCTTCGCGCGTGCAATAAAAAACCATTTCAAGCAGCAAATTTGCTCCGCACTAAAAGTGTGGGCGCTAAACGAATTCCATATCATTGGTTTGCGCTTTTTAATTTGGAAATTGTTGTTTTGAAGGGGATCGGTAAAGTCGGTGTGAACTATCATAAGTTAGAATTTTTATAATTAAGCCTTATTTTTTCATTGAATACTCTGAGATGCCGACAGCTGTGATTGGTTTTGGCTAATCTAGGTAGGGAATTTGTTTGAGCGGAAGCTGGTCATTGGCTGAACGACCGACTTCCTTGAGTTAGATTTTTGATTAGGCACTTGATTAAATTACATGGCGGATTGGCTCTGAAACGTCAGTAGCCTGAGCAGGTATAATTTTAGGGAAAATAGCACATTGAGTTAGTCAGTTATTTACTCAATTAGTTAGGCTGGTTAAGTAACCCTCACGAAAATAGGCGTAGCCAGGGGGTCTAGGGGGTCTAGACCCCCTTTTGGGTCGGCAAAGGGAAAAATTTGCGGTTAGACCCCCCTTTTCAGTCGACAAGGATAAAAATTTGGGGGTCTAGAAGGGCCATTTTTTAAAATTTTTCTCGCACTTCGCTCTGCTCAGCGCTCGATTAATTATATAGTCTCCACCTCCAAATTTGTGTTACTCTGTTTTGTAGACTTGATACGACCACGATAGACCACCTCTCTAGATTGTTATATAGTGGGATTAAAAATTCAAAGGTTAGGAGAAGTAATTTTAAAAACATTTTCTCACACTTTGCATTGCTGAGCTGTAATTCAATGTTTTCTTTTTTCAGTTGTTAGGGTTTTGAAAATCGAAAATTTTAAGGAATAAAATTGTTTGTAAAATTTTTTTCTTGGTTTTATAGACTTATTTTGATTGAATAATAGGAAAATAATTAAGCATGTGACATAAACAAGGCAATAAACACTTTGCGCGAAGCGCGGAAAACTTTTTTTAGCCCTTTTATAACGTTTAGAATTGGGAACCCTCTGGATCCCCCTTTTGGAAATTTTGTTCAGGGTTGGACCCCCCTTTCCAAAATCCTGGCTACGCCCATGCTCCCAAATGTAATTGTAACTGTCAATAATTACATAAAAAACTTGTGTTAATAACCTTTTGCTGTAAATTCCCCAAATTTTCTGAATTATTGCATAATCTTAAATTATGCTGCTTTTACCTCATTTTGCATTTACTCATATTGGTGCCAGTTGCACCGTGTTTTTACCCTAAACTGGGTTAGGCAAAAAGCCTTCTTTTTCAGTATAAAAACTTAATAACTTTTTTTAAAAGCTTATCGTTTTTAAAAAATGCTTTTGCTCACGGCAATGCTGGTAGTTACCATAATACCTCATAATACCTATTTTTGTCTCTAGTAAATTTTATGTTAGTTAATTTCTCCCCTCTCCAAGTCGTGCTCCCTTCCAACCTAACAGTTGGCAGGGTGTGTTGCACAATTTCCCCACTCAGTTAAATAAACTCGACTGTGCTATTGTCCCTACCAAGGCCACGCCTCCTAAAGTTTAACGTTTTTATGTAATGTGTGCATTGCCAGTAAGAAGTACAGAAGTGCCTTGTGTAACAAGCGACAGGTTCTATAATACCGGCTAGACCCCTGTTTGCCGT
The DNA here is from genome assembly GCA_030248175.1 of Microlaimidae sp. YZB2_3. Taxonomy (NCBI): domain Eukaryota; kingdom Metazoa; phylum Nematoda; class Chromadorea; order Desmodorida; family Microlaimidae; species Microlaimidae sp. YZB2_3. Next base: position 4,047 of record JASAMX010018926.1, on the reverse strand, counting down.
TACATATTGGAGCCAATAACGAGGCTCAAACCCATGAAATTCAGGTTAAAAGCCTGAATGATGCAGCTTTCACCACCACCTCCCGGTAAAGACTCTAACACAGGAGTTGCGGGAGTTGCTCAAAGGAGAGGATTGGTGGGTGACCTGGGACTTGATCGGTCAGAAGGTAGGGAGGATATGTATCAAAATGTTTTAGGTACACAACTGGATATGGTAACTTTTAATTTTCAGAGTCTCAGCGCAGTGGGGCCATGGGCCATGCTGGAGGTTTCCTCTAGCAAAACTGTTCAACAACCCACTAGCGCACCAACCAATAGGGGGAGGACGGTTTACCCAAGCATACATCAACCAAACCTGACTTCCCTGCTTATGAAAAAGTGATAAATCTTGGTCAGTGACAACCAATCAATTCAAATAATGCTTTCGAAAGAGAGAAACAACGTCTCCTTTACAAAGCTAAGGAATGGGAAGACCACGCAAGACGCCGCAAGAAAACTAAGAAGTTACACTAAAAAAAAGTCGGTCACACGCTGGGGTAACCAGTCATAAAAGGCAAACCGCTTCGCGTGAAGACCTCGGGGAAGGTAATAAAACGGTTAATCAAGGGGAAAATACCCAAAGAGAAAAAGAAGAAGGCAAGGTCTTCTCAGCAAGCGGGCGCCTATAGAAAGTGAAAGGCCGATTAAAAGTACTAAATGTGTAAGACCTTGGAAAACTAATTTCATAGAACAGCTATTGAGTGTTGAGTCATCTGAGGATTTCATTGACAGTGACCCTCTTCCCAGCCAGGTGGGGGAAGTGAGGAATATCCAAACTAGGGGGAAACCTCAACTAGAAACCCTCCTTCAAAAATTGAGCAATGAATTTCTCAACTTGTAACCATGTCCGGGAATTGCATGGCTATGTTTTCAGAGACCCAATCCTAATTAGCAAAGGTTGAACAAAAACAGCAGGTGGTCGAGTGGATAAAGAGTGGCGAGCAGGGATATCTGCCTGCTCCTCTTTACGCCAACCCCACCATTGACCAAACCCTAAATTCTAAAACAAAAACTCTTCCAAAAAACAATAATCAATTTTTCACATGTGATCAAAAAATGGAAGGACCATCTGTTCAAAAAGTCCGCTATATAAAATTGATTTTGCAAAGCTGTTCCCTCTTCTCTATGAAAATCTAAATTTTTATATTCACAACAATTATAATGTAGTCCTGGAACATTTGACAGAAAATTTTGATGATATGGTCGGTTTTGGATGGTTCTGGATGGTGCTAGTACTGAAAGATGGTGCTAAACCTAATCCAGAAAAGATTACCTGTGTTAAGGACTTTAAAGTCCCACATACACAAAAAGAAGTATGTTCTTTTCACAGTTTGGCCAACTTCTATTGCTGGTGTATTAAAAATTTCGCCCAAATAGCTAGTCCCTTATATGCTTTAATGGGTAAAAAGAAGCGCTTCTATTGGACACCCAAATGCCAACAAGCATTTGATGTGCTCAAAGAAAATCTTTGCTCCTTTGATATCCTTGCCTTCCCAGATTTTTCAAAACCCTTCTTGTTGGCTACCGATGCTTCTAACACAGGCATCAGTGCAGTACTCTCACAGGTGTTGAAAGACGGCAAACGTCCAATTGCATATATGCCAGCTGTAATTTTAGCTCTGCTGAGAAAAACTATGCCACAATTGAGCGTGAAGGCTTAGCTATTATATGGGCAGTCAAACATTTTAAACCATACTTATGGGGCAATTCACAATTCACCACAAACCACGCACCACTCAAATACATCTTTATATTGGGCAGATGTACTTTGGAACGTCTAAAACGATGGGCATATCAACTCACAGAATACAACCTAGACAAAATTGAGTATAAAACAGGAAAGAGTAACAGAAACGCTGACGCACTCTCGAGGATTCCTCCTCTAAATGGTGCTGAAGTTGACCCAGACCCTCCTTTCCAAAACAAAAGTAATCAAACCTTAGTTGAAAAACCAATTTTATGCGTTAATGACACAGCAATGGGTACCAAAGCCACAGACCTTCTTCCACCAAATCAGGGTCATCCGGTCATTGTTGGGGTTCCTGACATTAATGTGGAGAAGCTTGATTCTGTTCCTCTACTTCTTCTAGCAACTCCTGATGATGATACTTCTTTGCTTATTAAAAGCAAAAGACTGATCCTCAATTTTGAGATATATGCCTAGATGCAAATAAGCTTAATAAGAAACGTGTTGATCAAAAGAAGATAATTTGTTGGTCCAAAAATTATATCCATAGGGATGGTGTTCTCATGCATGCCTTAGGTCAAAGACAACGTTGTAGCTTCCAGTTTTCAGGCCAAATTGTCTTGCCGCAAGGACAATGTTGAATTGAAGCTTTACGTCCTGCACACAACAACATTCTATCTGCTCATCTTGGTACACATTGTACATTAGCTAATCTTCTTCTTCAATTCTTCTGGCCAAAAATGAGTGACCAGGTTAATTAGTATGTAAAATCTTGCGACGCATGCCAAAGAAGGAAATTAGATACCCAAGCAGCCTAACCAGAGATGGCGCCTATAACAGTAGGAAACATTTTTGATGAAATTTCTATGGACATTCTGGGTCCTTTGACACAAAATGAAAGAGGTAATAAATATGTGGCGGATAGCGTTGAGCAGTTTAGGTCAATTAAATTTATAATATTAATTCATTCTTAAGTAGCCACTACACTCGCGTTCAATCACATTTTTCATTCAATTTAAACATTTTTAAAATATATTAATGTACGCGCTGTAATCAAATTACAGTAGCCCGCGCCTTTTGCCGCGCGTGTCAAAACAGTCGCTTATAGCAGTACGTGCGCTCCACGCGGTGCGTGGGCCCAGTGGGTTCCGCAATTATTGTTTGGCGCTTTAATCTCGAAGAATATTCGTACCGTTTGATTTGGGAACCCTTGTTGGCAGATCCAGCCTAGGTATTTATAATTTACTTACCTTATTTATATTTATCAATGCCCCAATCGAGATGCCAACAGCTATAGTTGGTTTCGACCAGCTTAGGTAGGAATTTGTGTGTTAAGTGGAGGATTCGCAGAGGCTGTCTGTGAATTCTCCTTGAGATTAAGGCAAAATTTCGGAAGTGTTTTGGTGGAGTGGCTACGACACCGGGTACAGGTATTTTGTAAAGAATTTTGCACGTAAACATACACGTAGCCTACCAATACCTTTGGTAGTTTGTTTAAACTAAGTTAAAAGGTTACATAAACCCTCGGTAGCGTGTCGTCAAGGACACCTACCGGTTCGTAAAAATTATTGTTGTCTTTTCAAACGGGTAAATTTCTACAAAAACAAATATTCAACATATAATTCTAAACAAAGCCTCTAACTAAAATAGAAAAATTTATAAATTTGTTCAATTTTCTTTAAATTTAATCTTTGTTTTTAGTTGTTAAAACGGGTTTTTAAAGGGCTAAAAAGCAATAGCCTTAGCGTTCCAAAACGCCTTAAAATAAGTCTCTTTTTGTCAAAACAAATTGCTCAATCTGCTCAATGTGCGCAAAAGTTACTCTGTTCTTTTGTTTGCCGCAACGCGGTCTGTTACGCTCATAATCGCTCATAAATAAACGCTTTGTGTAAATCATTGTGTAACCTTTTTATCTCCGCAAGTAATCAATTACTAACGCAGCATTTAATCCACAAAATACGTAAACTAGGCATTCACTGCGTTTAAACAAATAAGCTTAAAATTCATAATTAAATACATTCAATATAAGTCCCACACGAAACATAGAAACCACGGTACCAGTCCTTGCTCCAATCCCTCTCTTTTCCCCCTCAACGAGATGTTAAAATTTTACTAATAATTTTAATGTTTCATTGATAACTAATCCCCACGACAAAACTCTCCCCTGTACTTTATGCTGTTCTTTCCCAGTTCGGTAGCTTCATATTTTCCATGCACACCGGGCTTTGAGGTCTTGAAGTAACTTTTTGAAGACCTGAGCTAAGCTCGTTTTGGCAAACACTATTCATTTTCAAACCCGTTACTTCAAGGTTTCACCCATTA